>LR749620.1:471816-630478 GCA_902729485.2 Mus minutoides | reverse complement strand
GGGGGTGGGACTCAGAAGCTCTTGGTAACTTGGTAAAATATTTCACAGAAATGTTGTCAAACTCCATCTTCTGAATCTCAGTGGTTTCTGTAGGCGTGTGTGTCCCACAAGGCAAAGATAAAGTTGCCACAAGGTTCAAATACAGCACAAGTACAAATTACACTGATTTGTGGAATGGAAAACCGCTTCCACCACAGCTAGTGGAGCTGTGCCCTACAATCAGCATGCACCACTTCCCTGGGGATCCCCACATTCCAGTCTCCCCCATGAAGGGCATCAATAAGCCTGAACCAGGCTATCAGGAAAAGGACAGGCTCACTGGGAGAGGAGAGGACCACCCAACCAAGAAAGCCATCACCGCTTCACATGCTTGCTCCAGATATGCCTGATTTCACCTCCCACGTTTCCTGAAATCCTGCTGGGTTCTACTGTTTAATTTTAAGATTATATTTTAGTTTGTGTGTATGTGCTCATGCATACACGTATGACACAGTACAAGCATGGAGGTCATAGGGCGACTTACGGAAGCCAGGTCTCGCCTGCGTTTACATGGATTTTGAGGGTTAAACTCAAATCATAAGACTTGGCATTGAGTGTCTTTTCCTTCTGAGCAATCTTGCCTGTTCTACTGGTAGTTCTTAACTAAATATTTTAAGCTGGCAGTGGTGGTGCATGTCTTTAATCCCAGCACTTCAGAGGCTGAGGCAGGGGGAGCTCTGAGATCAAGGCCAGTCTGGTCTACAGAGTGAGTTCCAGAACAGCCAAGGCTACATAGAAAAACCTTGTCTCAAAAACAAAACAACAACAAAAAGCATGCATACTCGCACTCACGTGCGCGCGCACACGCACACACACACATATTTAAATATCAGAACACGGTCTATAAATTTCACTGGAATCAGGGTTAAGTTAGTCAATGGTAAGTTTCCTGTTGTTGTTGTAGGCTTGCTAGTTTGGTTTCTTGAGTCTGGTCTCAACTTCCTGGGGGCTGGAATGAGAGGCGTGTGGGGCCATGTCCAGCTCACACTAAACTCTGAGACTTAGGTGGCTCAAGAGGCTCCATGGGCCAAATGGCTTAAGTTCTCTACCACTGGTTTTCTGGAGCCTTCCAGGTTCATCCAACCTATGTCCTGGAGGCCAGATGCACCTCAGAGAGAATAAGGCCCAACACAATTCTTTTTTGTAACTTGGTTGCTGGGTTCTCCAGTGATGTCAGTGATGAGGTCAGAGCCTGGACACATCTGCTAGGCTTGACCCCCGGGGAGTTAATGCCCTACAAGGATTGGAATAGGTGGATAGTTGTTGCCCAATGAATGATTAACCTACTGGAATTCAGGCAATGAAACTGCTCAGGATGACACTCATCATATCAGTGACGCTGACCAGGAACAGACACTGCCTGGGTCTCAGAAGCACTGTCTCCCTCTGATGTCTTCCTGCCTCCCCTCCCTATGGGCAGGGGAAGGACTTGGACTGCTCTCCAAGGCTGTCATAACTGGAAGCTATTACTTGAACCCTGCAGGAGCCACCTGGCTACAACTGTGCTGGCTTAAAGACCAGAGTATAATCTCTGGGACCTAGAGAAAAAAACTAGACATGGTAGCATATGCTTGTAATCCCAGCACCGGGGACACAGAGGCCACAGTCTCTGGTACTCACTAGCCGGCCAGTGAGTCTGAGTGAGCTCCATTGTGAGCTCCCATGAGAGATCCTGCTTCAAAGGAGGTGGGCAGTGCTCCTAAGATGACCCAAAGCCCTGAAGTTGTCCTCTAGGCTCCACATATACACACCTGCACCTAAAACTTTTTAAGTTTCATTTTTATTTTTAATTAGGTGTATGAGTTATGAGTCCAGGTGTGGGTATGTGCACACAAGTGCAGTGCCCAGAGAGGCCAGAAGACGGCATCAGATCCTCTGGAGCGCGAGTTTTAGGCAGTTCTGACCTGCCTGACATGGATGGTGGGTAGCAAACTCAGAGGCTCTGAAAGAGCAGCAAGGAATGTCTCCCCTCCCCATACACAAGCTTGAAAGAGAGGAAGAGGGAGAGGAAAGGCCATCTCTCTCTCCTCACTCTCTCCTGATCAGAGCTGTTAGAACCTTGGAGTCCTACCCCATCTCCAGGAGAATGAAATTTACAGAGGGCCAAAAAGATTGAGCAGAAAGACTGGCTTCAGCCCCACCATCTGTGTAAAAAAAAAAAAAAAAAAAAAATTGTGTTTCAAGGTCTTCATTCTAACGCGTCTTTTGTTGAAGGCATTTTGGATGTGACTCTTAGGCTGTTGAGACAGGGGCCATACCTTCTTGTCTACAAACCTAATAAAATGACACACAATTCTCAAAGATCTGTCGTCAAGTGACACTCTCAATGAGTCGAACGCTATCATCACTATCCAGACTGTCGATGAGTGCTCAACAATAAAATGAAGTTACGAGGACCCCGGAAGCAGCACTTGACCTCAAACTCCAATTCCACAGCAGGTAAACACCACTCAAGTTCAGAGTCAGCCATGGGCGGCCAAATGGGCTGCAGGGACCGACACACAGAGCAGGGTCTGTTTACCTGTGGATATAAGCCACCTGGTTCCTGGGGCTATTTTCATGGCAGCCGAAAGCCAACACAAACAAAATACAAATGACTGGTGCCAAGACTCCAGGCCTTCCTCCTACTTTCCACTCTCACCAGAGCTTCAGGGAAATTTGCAGAAAATTTTGAAGTGGGGGAAGGGGTCCTGCCCATTCTCACGTCAGCAAGAGGCCAGGCCAACAACAGTAGGGAATGACTGGGTTAAAGGAAGGCAGGAAAGCAGGAACTGCCTATGGCCAGCCCCTTCCGCTCAGCAGGTTTTGCACCTGTCTACACCTCTGCTGCAGCTCTGCTGAGACCTTTCTGCTTATGTGCAGTGTGCTCAGACCTCAGCTTCCCCGTACAACTTTCCCTGTCTAGGAACATCTCCCAGTTGCCTAAGCTGGGATTCTGAGCTAAGCTCTGAACTTTTCAACAGCACGCCTGCTTTTCACCCATAGCATAAGCCACTCAGGGCCAGGAGCCATTTTTTCAGTATTTTCAAAGGACAAGGGGTAGCCCTTTCCCCTCCTATGGCCAGACCATAAAAGTATTGAAGGACAAAGGAATGTATCTGCCAAAAGCAGGGAGCTACTTCAGTCTAGTATTTTAGAGACTCGAGGCACTGGGTGGATCTGAGAGCAATCACTGGGTAACTTGATTCAGTAAACTATCATAAGGATATTTTTTTTCAGGCAGGAATAAAACCATTCATTATTAATGCCTTTAGTGGAATAGGAAAAAGGACAATGGGCCTCTCCCACAGTAGATCTACAACAAATATTACTGAGCTGGCCTGAACACCTTTAGAAGGCAGAGCAAGGATTGGCTGAGAAGAGAGTCAGACGCAGTATAGGTGTTATTCTAGGTCAGGCAAGGCAAGCGACACACCCTCTGGATCCTGATCCAACTGATAAAGCCAATCGCTGGAGGAATTACTGATACCACTCAGCTCCTTTCCCTTCAGCCTTTCTCTCTGCATTAGTTCTATTTTAAAAGAGCCAATTTGAGAAGGCTGGAGTACTGGTAGAAATGATTCTCCTTCAAAGGACTTCAATATGGAGTCCAGGAGTCCCTGAACCAGTTTCAGCTCACCATCCTCAGAGGAGGACGGTTTAATTCAGAAAAGGCTGGAGGAGCGGCTCAGTGGTACAACCCTGTGATCTCAAAACTGTGGAGGCAGAAAGTTCAGGAGTTCAAGACCAGCCTCAGCTACATATGGAGTTGGGATGCTAGCCTGAGCTACATAAGACCGCCTCAAAACAGCAAGAAGCGGATGAGCTTAGAGAGCCCCGTGACTTCCACAAACTATTTCCCAATGACTACCGCTCAGTCCAACAGAGAATGACATCAGTTTCACTCTCCGGAAGCACAAACCCGACAAAGTATTAGGTGGGGAATGTCCAAATGACCCTTTCTAAAAACACACCCATGCTCCCCTCACCTCTTCCTCTTAAATCTGAACGGAAAGCTGTGGGCACAACACCGAAGGACGATCAAACGCACCGTCCGGACCCACACTGACCTGGAAACCACTGGGAAGCAAGAACCGGGCTGGCAGGACAGGCGGGGGTCACGTCCCCTTCGCCTGGGCTCCAGACTCCGTGATCCTGACGTTCCCCTGCTCTCCGATACGCCCGTACCCGTCTGGGAACCCGTGTGAAACTCACAGGGATAAGAGCAAAAGACGCGTCGGCCCGGAACAGCTAAAGAGCATCTGGAAAGTTACCCTACTTTTTGTCTATTCGCTTTTGCTTTCAGAGTACGCACAGGGTCTTTCTCCAAATCGCAACTTAGATACTAAAGATTACAAGAGAAAGTCGCGCCTTTTCCTATAAGCCCGAGAGGCATCATTCGGTGAGGTTCGGATGGAAGCTGGGTAGACCGGGACTGAGAACCAAACACAACCGGAGCACTGCTGGAACCCCTCTCCCTCAATCCCGCCCAGAGCGCGCCACCCCGGTGCCCACGACGTCCTGCTCGCCGCCCGAGGAGAGCGCGGTGCCCCAGGACTCTTAGACAGGTGGCAAAGCCCGACCCCCGCCTCTGTTGCCGCCCCGCGCCCAGCGCCCCGAATCTGGTGTCCCCCACCGGGCACCCCGCAGGGCAGCACTCACCACCGCCCGCGCCGCCAGTCGAGCCGGGAGGTCTGCTCTGGCCGCGCGCGCGGGCCGGGAGGGCTCCGGGGAGGCTGGGCGAGCAGGGGGCGGAGATGTTTCGGGGCGTGGCTTGGAGGAAAGGGCCAGATGGGGCGGGGTCTGGGAGGGGAGGAGCGGCAGCCTAGAGGCAGGAGGAGTGGGGATGAAGCTACGACCTGAGTGGGCTCAAGAAAGGCGGGGCGCGCGGAGGCGGGGCCAAAAGGTCGGGCCGGAGGCGGACTCTGGAGCCTCGAGGCCTGGGAGAGGGAGGGGCGAGATTATTCTTTGTTTCTAATAGCCACAACTACGCCTCCACCAAAAACAAGGTATAAAGACAACCTACAGAATGGGAGACAACATTTGTATGTTATGTAGCTGATGAAAGTTTATAATTTGAATAAAATTATATAATGAACAGTACCGAGGGTAGAGGCGTATATTCAAGATCGGCCTGATCTAAAACAGTTCCAGGCAAGCTAAGGCTTTATAGTGAGACCAGTCTCAAAAAACCAAAAACTAGCCAGATTGCAGCTCAGCTGGTAGAGGGCTGGCATTAGCATGCATGAAAATCGGGTTCATACCCAGTGCCACATAAATGAATATAGTGCCACAAGCCCAGCACTTTTTAAGGCTGAACAGTTTCTCAAAAAAAATTGAGGCTAATCTGAGAGACATAGGAAGTTTGAAGCCAGCCTCAGCTACACAATGAGACCCTGTCTCAATCCATCTCACACATACACAAAAAGAACATTCTTACATCGTACATGTCGCGGGGGGGAGGGGGGGGTAAGTGCACGCGAGCACATGTGAGCGCACACATGGACACAGTAGAGTTTCACTGTGTAGCCCCACCCGGCCTTGAATTCAAAGAGATCTGCTTGCTTCTGTCTTAGTGCTGAGACTAAAAGTGTATGTTACCATGCATGGCTTACATTTCATACCTTTGCTTTAATGTGAGCACAGTAGCAGACAGAAAAGGCGTCAGGAAGAAAAGGTTTATTTTGGGTCACAGTGTGAGAGGGTTTCAGTCCATCTCCATGGGAAAGATTTGGCAAAGCTGTTGAGATTGTGGCAGCTGAAGCTAAGCCGTGGCTCGCTTTACAGTAGACCAGAATGGAGAAGAGGGAGTAATCAGAGACAAAGAACAGGATTAACCTTCAATGGCCACCCTTAGCAGATAGGCCCTGCCTCCTAAATCCTCCTCTGTAATCTCGGTGCTGGGATGGGAGAGGTAGGAAGACCCCTCTCATTTGCTGGCAATCAGTCTACAGAACTGGAGAGCCTTGGGTTCAATTGAGATTCTATACCAAAAAGTGTAGTGGAGTACACCTGGCAGAGGAAATACCATATTATGGTCATGTAATTGCTTTTCCCCGGGTGAGGCTTATCCATTTTATTCCTCACATGCTGTTCCTAGGGTTTCCCCAAACATGGGTACCTCAAATGTTTAATGTGTGGTATGGGATGAGTAGTGGGGATACAGACTGTGTTCAAGCTCTCCCTTCAATTTTTTTTTTGGGGGGGGGGGGTCAAAAAAAATTTTTTTTGGTTTTTCGAGACAGGGTTTCTCTGTATAGCCTGGCTGTCCTAGAACTTACTTTGTAGACCAGGCTGTGCTCGAACTCAGAAATCTGCCTGCCTCTGCCTCCCGAGTGCTGGGATTAAAGGCGTGCGCCACCACGCCCGGCAAAAATTTTTTTAATTTAAAAAAAAACAACAACAACACAGAGAACAATTGAGAAAGTCATGTGACATTGGCCTCTAACCTGTCTACATGCATCTGTGCATGTGTGCTTATGTGTGTGCACACACCCAGTAATAACGTTGGAAGGGAAAGGAAGAAATGCTCTCCCTGGTGCACTGCTGGTGCACGTGAGAGGGTGCAGCTGCTGTTCTGATTCCAGGCGGCACACACAACTGCAAACAAGTGTTCCAACTCGTAAGTCTGTACAAGACTGCTGTGGGCCCTGCTGTTCACCAAAGCTGAAGGAAATAAAAACCCAAGTGGTCAACAGATCAGAGGATATGTAAAATATCGTATGTGGGTCCCAGAGAGTAAGATGTATTCAAACCTAACAAAAGAATTTAGTGCTGCTTGCCACCACGGCACGGAGATCTTGGAAACACTGCACAGGGTAAAAGGCGGCAGACACAATGACCATCTATCCTATGGTCTCATTTGCATCAAGTAGGCCCAGAGCAGGTAAATCCCTGGACAAAGCAGATTAGTGGCTGGTTGGGGCTGGAAAGATCGGGAGGAGCAGGGGAAGCCACCTACAGGGATGTTGAGAGTGATGAAAGCACGATGCTAAAGGCTTAGGTGTCACTGATGGGTAGCTCAGAGATAGTTAAAATGTTACATTTTATGTTATGTAAACTACCTCCTCCCTTTTCCTTCCTTCCTTCCTTCCTTCCTTCCTTCCTTCCTTCCTTCCTTCCTTCCTTCTCTTCTTCACGAAAGGTATTGGTATAGGCATTTGCTGCCACACCCAACTTTATCTCCATGTGTGTTGGTGCAGTGTTTGCATGTACATGAAAGCAATTGTGTGTGTGTGTGTGTGTGTGTGTGTGTGTGTGTGTGTGTGTGTGTGTATCTGTGTGCATTGTGTCTGTATTTGTGTGTGTGTGCATTTTCCTTATTTCTCTGTGTGTGTGCACGAGTGTGAGTATAGAAGCCAGAGGTTAACTGGGGGTGAAGAACAATCAAAGAAGACACCTGATCTTTTGAAACAGGTCTCTCAGAAACCCTGGAGCTGCTGCTTCAGCTCAGGTGGGTGGCCACCTGACCCTCCCTCCCTCCCTCTGTGGTTGGGCATCCACGTGCCAGTTCTCATGGTTCAACAACAGGCACTTACCCATTAGACCACACCCCCCAGCCTCTAAATTCTTTAAAAATCTAAATAAGGGGTTTAGACAAGAGGAGAGCAAGCAGGAAGGAGCTGGCACAAGCCCCACCTCAGAAGTGCACTTTAAAAACAAATTATTTATTTTATGTGAGTACACTGTAGCTGTCTTCAGACATATCAGAAGAGGGTGTCAGATCTCATTATAGATGGCCATGAGCCACGATGTGGTTGCTGGGAATTGAACTCAGGACCTCTGGAAGAGCAGTCAGTGCTCTCAACTGCTGAGCCATCTCTCCAGCCCCCAGAAGTATGCTTTATTTTTTTTTTAAAGATTTATTTTATTTATTATATGTAAGTACACTGTAGCTGTCTTTAGACACTCCAGAAGAGGGCGCCAGATCTCGTTACAGATGGTTGTGAGCCACCATGTGGATGCTGGGATTTGAACTTATCACCTTCGGAAGAGCAGTCGGGTGCTCTTACCCGCTGAGCCATCTCACCAGCCCCAGAAGTATGCTTTATTAAAAGACAGAAACCTTTGTGAGTTCGAGGCCAGCCTGGTCTACAGAGTGAGGTCCAGGACAGCCAGGGCTACACAGAGAAACCCTGTCTCGAAAAACAACAAACAGAACAAAACAAAAAACCAAAAGACAGGAACTTGAAATCATGACCGCCAACATCAGGCCTTGATGTGGGAGAGCCTTAGAAAGGGACAGTACATCATATCAGCGATGATGACTGTGGAAGGGGACAAGGACAAGCTTTCCTTTAGAACCTGGAGAAGAGTGTCATGGAGGGAGAACTTTCAACAAAGAGGATGACCAGCAACCCTGTGGTGGTTTGACGTAAAATGGCCCCATAGGTTCATATATTTGAATGCTTAGTCACTATGACCTGACACTTTGAAAAGGGGTTAGGGGGTGTGGCCTTGCTGGGGAAGTCATTGGGGGTGGGCTTTGAGGTTTCAAACGCCATGCTTCCACCATGTTGATAATGGACTAAGCCTCTGACCGTGTAAGCAAGCTCCAGTTAAATGCTTTCCTTCATAAGAGCAGCCTTGGTCATGGTGTCTCTTCACAGAAATAGAACAGTGACTAAGACATCCCCTAAATAAAAGACATTTGGGACCCTTATATCTTTTCAGGCACTGGTGGGAAGTCCCATAGCACATGATTTATTTCAACACGTGTAGGCTTCCTGACAGGAAGTGTGAAGAACCCAGTTAGGACCATAGACTAGGGACTACAAAGCCACATAGCGTTGCGGTGAGTTTTGCTACACCACTTTGGCTCCTGGCAGATCATACTCCTGTACCCGCCTAGGAGCTGTCTTTGGATCTGAGAATGAAAGACACACACACACACACACACACACACACACACACACACACTAGCTTATTATTAAATGCCTTGGCTACCTCAAAGACTGGCACTTCTTAACCTTCCCCAGCTACCCAAGGCCAGTGGCCACTTACCCAAAGTCACACATGGCTGGTTGGCTTTATCTCCTGTCACTCCTGTGACCCATTCTTTGACCCTAAGTCATGGGGATTCTATTTACTTCCTCTCTGTGTCCTACCCACACAACTCTAAGTGTCCTGCACCATGCCCAACCATTGACCGTTGACATCTTTATTTATGGATCAAAAACCAACTGGGGACAAGGACCTTCATCATCTGGACATGCAGATTCTCAATTGAATCAAAGTATTAGAACCAATTTCCAACAACATAGCATGACTTAACTCTCTGTCTGGCCTGTGGAATTGGGGGACATGGACTGGTTCCTTCAGAATGTGAAACCTGGCCATTTAGAGTGACCAGTCTTAACAGTGCAGGCCTACGATCCAACATGATACAGCAAGAGAAGCCAAAAGACAGCATGTTCCAAGCAGGACGTGGTGGCGCACGCCTTTAATCCCAGCACTCGGGAGGCAGAGGCAGGCAGATTTCTGAGTTCGAGGCCAGCCTGGTCTACAAAGTGAGTTCCAGGACAGCCAGGGCTATACAGAGAAACCCTGTCTCGAAAACCCAGCACCTTGAGATTCCCATGGATGAGAAAGAAAGCCATCTTCTCTGGGACTGTAGAAATGGCAGCAGCAGGCAGTGGACAGACACTGATTCCTGACATAATGCAGAACAATTCTGTTTCACCTTTTTTGTTTTAAATAAAAATTACATAATACACATCTGGGAGGGGGAGGTACACAGAAACATCTGGAAAAACTTCTCAAACTTTCTCAAGAATAAAGGACACAATAAATAGTTGTATCCATGTAATATAATCAAAGAATTTTTTTGTATTTTTCTGATGTTTTATAAGCAAACATAAATTGTTTGTCTAAAAATAACAAAAAGAGGGCTGCTGAGAGGGCTCAGGGGATAAAGGTGCTTGCTGCCAAGCCTGACAACGTGAGTTCAGTTCCAGCACTCAAGTGGCAGGGTGATGTCTGTGATGTGAGGTCAGCCTGGTCAACATAGCAAGTTTCAGGCTAACCAGGGTGACATAGTAAGACTCTGTTTCTAAAAAGGAAACACAGCTGCTGGAAACAACCTGCACAGTGACTGTGGGTGACCCACAGCACCGAAGCCTGAGAACTATAACACCCTTCCGGCTCCAAACACGGGCATCAGAAAAGCCAGAAAACAAAACAAAAATCTACCAGAGAAAGGGATACAGGATTAGCCAGACGGCACTTATCCCAAGCCTAACTGGCAGCCTGAATTCAATGCCCGGGACCTACACAGTCGGAGAAGAGAAACAACTATTGAAAGTGGCCTGCGCACATGTGCACACATGGGATGGATAGGGCTAGAGAAGGAAAGAGAATGAGAATGAATAAAATATGTTTTGTAATAGCCTGGGGGCTGGAGAAGTGGTTCCGTTGTAAAAAGAACTGGCTGCTCTTCCAGAGAATCCAAGTTCAGTTCCCAGCATCCATGTCAGAGAGCTCAGGGGATCTGACACTCTCTTTTGGACTCCACAGGTACCTACATGCATGTGGGAACACAAACAGGCACTAAAATAAAATAAAATATAACCTGGCATGCTGGTGCACTTGGGAGACAGAGGCAGGAAGGAGAAGGAGAAGCTCACTCTCCACCACACAGAACTGTGAGGCTAGCCTGGGCTACATGAGCGCCTGCTCAAAATACCCAAAACAACAACAGGGCCATCGCAGTGAGAGAAGATTGGTGATCGCTTACTTGAAAGGGGAAAAAATAGCCATTGTGGGGCAGCCTGACGGGACCTACGAGGAGACAGAAACTTCAGAGACATGTCTCAAATAAAGGGGGCCAATAAGTATTCTGGGGTTGGTGGAAAATTCCACACCGTGTGATTTAGCACAACAAAACATGCCTGACAGGAAACCTTCAAGGGAGAGGGGCTGAGGGACCACAGCAAGAAGACAAGACACGTTGTGATACTTCAGGGACACATAGCTTGATTTCTAGGAGAGGGAGAGGGGTGTGCTATCTAACACATTGAACCCCACCCTATTCCTCTCTGAGGTGAAAGAAGAGTTTATTCTCCTCTCTTTACCACACACAGTCTTTATTATAGACAAAGAGGGCTGTCTTAGTCAGGGTTTCTATTCCTGCACAAACATCATGACTAAGAAGCAAGTTGGGGAGGAAAGGGTTTATTCGGCTTACACTTCCATACAGCTGTTCATCACCAAAGGAAGTCAGGACTGGAACACAAGCAGGTCAGGAAGCAGGAGCTGATGCAGAGGCCATGGAGGGATGTTCTTTACTGGCTTGCTTCCCCTGGCTTGCTCAGCCTGCTCTCTTATAGAACCCAAGACTATCAGCCCAGAGATGGCACCACCCACAAGGGGCCTTTCCTCCTTGATCACTAATTGATAAAATACCCCACAGCTAGATCTCATGGAGGTACTTCCCCAACTGAAGCTCCTTTCTCTGTGATAACTCCAGCTGTGTCAAGTTGACACAAAATTAGCCAGTACAAGGGCTGAGCTCATTGCACAAAAACCAGAAAAGCCTCAGACCCACCTGGCATCAGCAAGGTACTAGATGATAAACTTTTCTTCCTCCCTTGCACCTTCCTTCCTTCTCTCTCTGCCTCCCTCCCTCTCTCCCTTCCTTCCAACCTAGAGCTCAGACCAAGTCTCAGCAGTTCTCCCCCTTCTCTTTGGGACACAGAGTTGATTTAAAAAATTTTTAAAAACCACAGGATGCAAGCTGGGCAAGGACACGCATACAAAGGTCCTGCAGTGTGGGAGGAAGAAGAGTCAAGGCCAGCCAGGACTATAACACAGAGAAACCCTGTCTCAAAAAAACAAAAACAGGGGCTGGTGAGATGGCTCAGCAGGTTAGAGCACCCAACTGCTCTTCCAAAGGTGATGAGTTCAAATCCCACAACCCACATGGTGGCTTACAACCACCTGTAACAAGATCTGACGCCCTCCTCTGGTGCAGCTACAGCATACTTATGAAGAATAGTAAGAAATGAATCCTTGGACCAGAGAGACCAACCGGAGCAAGCGAGGCTGTCCGGAGTGAGCGGAGCCGAATGGGGACGGCTGGAGCAAGTGGGGCCAATGGGAGCAAGTGGAGCCGATCTGAGCGAGCGGGGCCTACGAACGAGTGGGGCTGGCTGGAACAAGGGGGGGGTAGCGTAGGGGCGGCTGGGAGCGAGTGGGACTGGTCGGAGCAAGCAGAGATGGCGGGAGCAAGCGGAGTCGAGCAGAGCGAGCGGGGTTGACTGGAACAAGGGGAAAAAACAAACAAACATAGGATGTTGTGACATTGTGGCCACAGGTTTACAGTCCCACCTATTGTCTGCCTCTGTCTCCAGCATGTAGGCTAGACCACACCGTGTGGTGTGAACCTTGGCAACTCCTCTGAAACAATGTCAATCAGAACCCTCTCTGTTCTCTGGATTTGAGAAGAAAGGGCCCTCTCTTCTCCAGCAGATCTCTTCTATTCAGGATGATGTATCTGTCCTAATGAAGCTTCTTTTTAGACCTGAAACCCTGCTCTCCCCATTCTAAGCTCCACATCCTAAATGCCTTCTGAAGGGCGGGCATGCCAGCTCCTTTCCAGGAACTGCAACTTTCTTCTAAGCAGAGGAGAGCCGAAGCATTCAGACCAATGAGAGAAGAGGTAGGAGAGAGCCACAGCCTTGGTCAGTAGACGGAGACCCCTGATACCCAAGAGCAAAACCCAAAATGGAGGGAAAGCCTGAAGCAACCTTCCTCAGGACAGAGGCTTAGCACTTCCTCTAACTAGCACATGCAACCATGGCTTTGAGTGACACACCTTGTGTTCTCAGGACCTGGAGCTATAAGCTCTGGGTTTGAAAGCCCAGCAGGAAGCCCGTGACACTGAGCAGGTTAAGGAAGCTCTGTGGTTACAAGGGAGAGCCTACAGGCTGTGACCCTGTGCACTCTCTGCTCTTGTTGCAGACAGGCCTGAAACCAGGTGAGCTTGGGGCCAGAAGGAAGCCGTGGCACCCAGAGATCCTGGCCTGGCCACAGAGTTACAGACTTGCCTCTGTTTCTATTTTTAAAAACAGAAGGAAAAAAAATGACATACCCAAATCACAGCCCAGGATACAGTATGAGCCTCTAACAGAAGAGGAAGAGAAATTAGGGAGGAGGGAAGCAGGAAGGGAAAGAGGTATGAGCTCATCTCCTTTTGGCAATCCACCTTTATACAAATGAGAGGGGGAAAGGCCCAGAGAAGTCAGGCACCATACCTGGGACACACAGCAAGGAGGTGGCTGGGGATATGGCTTGAGCCAGGTGGGGTAAGAGGATTCTTCGGATTCCATCCCCATCCCCATCCCCATCCCCTCCCCCTCCCCCTCTCTTCTTTTCCCCTCCCCATCCCTCTCCTCCCCCTCCCCCTCCCCCTTCCCCTTCCCCCTCCCCTCCCCTCCCCTCCTGATGACTTTTGAGCCCTACACACTACTATATCAGAGACAAGGGTGAGAGGAACAGCAAATATCTTTGTCCTAGTTTCTACAGCTGTCATAAACCCATGACCCAAAGCAGCTTAAGGAGGAAAGGGTTTCTTCCATCTTCTGCCTTACAGTACCTCAGGAAGAGAAGTCAAGGCAGGAACACAAGGCAGGAACCCAGAGGCAGGAACTGAAGCAAAGGCCATGGAGGGTCATTGCTTACTGGCTGGCATTTGTAGCTTGCTCAGCCTGCTTTCCTGTACATCCCAGGACCACCTGTCCAGGGACAGCACTGTTGGGCCCCCCACATCATTATCAATAAAGAAAACACCCATAGGCTTACCCGCAGGGCCAATGTGGTGGAGCCATTTTCCCCACTGAGAGTGTTGTGCCAGGGAAATGTTAGTGATCCCCCCAAAACACACACAGGAGTCAATCTGATGCAACTCACAGCAGGGTCTTTATCCTATTCAAGCTAGTTCATGCCCCCCAATGTACCACCGTCATGCAGGATGGTTTTGGTTGTGGTGGGGGAGCCCCGAATGTCTATGGGACAAGGCTTTATAGTAAGCAGCAAGCAGGGGTAAGTGTGTAAGCATCTAATTGGGAAGCTACTGTGCCCTTTAACACAATTGGCTGGTGCTGGGCGTCAGATCATAAACTTAACTTCCGCTCCCCTCTGCATTGGTGGTCATTAGGCAAGGGGTGGGCTTGTAACCTGGGGTGCAGGTTTGTTGGGGAATAACCTGGAGACACTGGTCTTGTTGAGGATGTAACCTAGAATCTCTGGTCTTGTTGAGGATTAGCCTAAAGACTGGAGCTAGGCTCAGGTTTTGCTGAGGGGCAACTTGGAAACTAATGCTAGGAACCAGCCTGTTAGTCTACCTGAGTTCAAACTTAGGTCAGGTTCTCTCAAATGGAGTCTGAACTTAAAAGCTTTGGCATCTCAAGA
Organism: Mus minutoides; assembly: GCA_902729485.2. NCBI lineage: Eukaryota > Metazoa > Chordata > Mammalia > Rodentia > Muridae > Mus > Mus minutoides. Next base: position 616,051 of record LR749620.1, on the reverse strand, counting down.
GTCCATCTTTTCAGATGACTGTGGCTTGTGTCAAGATTGACTGAGAGCCAACACAATGTCTAACTAACCTAGATAGGAGTTCTGATATTCGGGTTTGAATTAGGGAAGGAAGATCCCAAATCAATGCCGAAGGCGGGCTGGGGTACAGCTCAGCAGGAATCACTTACCCTGCACTTGTAAGGCCTGGCTTGCGCCCCCAGCAGAGCAAAACATAAGCAACTAAACAGGGCTGTGTGACCTTAGGGTCATCAGCTGGTTCCTCCTGTAGCTTCCAGGAACCACCCATCCCCTAGTCCAGCTGAACTTCAGTCTGCAAGGAGAACGAGCTTGGGGTGGGGGAGGGGTGAAGCATGACTCAGAACCATGTTTATTTCATAAACAGTCACACGGTCCACCAAACCACACTGCTGTCTCAATAACCCTACAAGGGAAATGACTCTCCTTTACAGATTTAGATTTAGCAGTTGAAGGTCAAAGAGGTTAGGCAAATTGTCAAGGGCCATACAGTTACTACATGTTAGTAGTAGGATTTAGACCCAGGCTGCCTGACTCCCAATTTATACTCCGCCACCAGCTTGTGGAAGGCTTGTTTATCTGAGCTTTCTAGGCGGTTCAGACCTTTGACTGTTGGAGCATGTGAACGCGGGACCTTTCCGTGCAATGCTGTCTCACCTATAGTCCCAATCTACAGAACAGATGGAAGCAGTTTGGCATATGGGAGTCAAGCACTAGCTAGTCCAGTTCCATTGCTCTATAGCTGGGGCCCAGGAAGGGGTCAGGGTGCTGAGGTCAATGGCAGGCAGGAGTTGAGAGCATTCTTCAGCATGCTTGGGTCTCCATGGGCTCAGTCTCTCCAGGACACCTCCAAGCCAGGATTACAGAGGGATATTCATCCTAGGGCTGTCTCTGCGGTGTACCTGGCCATGTCACATTGTGCTTCTTGGAATTTGCCCCTAAATGCCAGGGTTTGCCCATTAACTCAGGGGCGCCTGCAATAGGAGGTTCAAGGCCACTTTCTATTTCAGAAGCCAAGAGAAGCTCAGGTGGGGACAGGCAATGGAAAGCCTTAGATTGCCTCTTCTCCTGAGGCAGGGCGTGGCTCCTGTGGATTTAGGAAGTGGTCCTAGAAGTAAGAGTAGGGGACATGGAAAATGGTCTCCAGCTGTCACTCATGTCAGTCTCCCTGTGGGTCAATTTCTCAGCCATTGTGGAATCTCTCCTGTCCAGGGCTGTGAACTAGGGGAGGGACGAGGAACGGAGGGTCCTGGCAGCACAGTGCCTGGTATCTGAGGTGTCAGTCTTCTGTGACTTTGTTCTTGGAGATGTCCACAACAAAAGTCTAAGATTTCAAGCAGGTGCAACTACATTCAACTAGTGCTCTACCGATGGAGCCCAGGGCTTCCTGCAAATTTAGGTAAGCAATGTACTAAATACATCCTTGGCCCCAGAGACATCTTTCTTATTAAATGTCCTTTATAATCCCGTCTCAGGGGGCTGGTGAGATGGCTCAGCGGGTAAGAGCACCCGACTGCTCTTCCCAAGGTGATGAGTTCAAATCCCAGCAACCACATGGTGGCTTACAACCACCCATAATGAGATCTGACGCCCTCTTTGGTATGTCTGAAGTCAGCTACAGCATGCTTATGAATAATAAGAAATGAATCCTTGGACCAGAGAGACCAACCGGAGCGAGACGGGCTGTCCTGAGCAAGGAGGTGGGGGGGCATCCGGAGCAAGTGGAGCCGATCGGAGCGAGTGGGGCCGACGGGAGCAAGCGGGGCCGGCCGGAGCAAGTGGGGTCGAGCGGAGCGAGCGGGGTTGACCAGAACAAGGAAAAAAAAAAGCCCGTCTCAAAGAAGAAAATGATCCCAGCCAAGGAACTCACCCACCTCCTCTACCTCATGACTCAGTTTCTCCACAATAGAGAGCTGTGGACCAGCATCCTGTTTCCTATGGGCCAACATCCTGCTTCCTGTGGACCAGCATCCTGTTTCCTGTGGACCAGCATCCTGCTTCCTGTGGACCAGCATCCTGTTTCCTTACTGTCCTCCTCATCATGCTTTATACATGCTGGATGAGCATCTACCCATTAAATAGGCTCCTTGTGCTAGTGTAGCTTACCACAGGACCTTTGCACCTCTGCTCTGGCTTCTTGACCTGCTGACACCTAGGTACCTAAGATGCCCATTTCTTCCCTCAAGTGTTGCTTCAGCATCACCTCACCCAGACCGTCCCAAATGATCTTACCTAAAGTTACAGCCAAATTCTTGGTCTTTCGAGACCTCCCCGTTTTCTGTTGCTCCAATCACTTGCTTACTGACCATATTATAGTACTTACTCCTATCTGCAACTGACTAAGCTGGAGGGGCAGCCCTGGCTGCGTGGGGCCACTTATAAGTCCCAGTGACTGGTGTTTGCCTGGCCCAGGCATGCATGAGTGGATGGATGGACAGCAGCCTGGGCAGGAATATGAGGGGGCGGGGAAGCCTCACTTCCCCCTCAGCTACTCCTTCTGTCTTCTTCCCTTCTTTCTTCATTTGAGACAAGGCCTTAGGTAGCCAGGCTTGCATCAGCAGAGGGAGACTGTGAACATCTGATTTTCTGCTTTCACCTCACACTGCTAGGATTACAGGCATGTGCCATCACATTCTGTTTATGCAATGCTGGGCATCAAAGCCATGCTTTCTGCACACTGGGTGAGCATCTACCCTCTAAGTGACTTCTCTTGCTTTTTCTTGTTTGCTTGTTTGTTTGTAAGGTTGGATTTTGTTTTCAAACCCTATTTTTAGTGAAGGTTCTTAAATGCTTCAACCTCTCTTCTAGCCCACCACCTACCCAAGGTAGTGGAAAAGAAAGTTTATTAGGATACAGGGGAAGTGAACCTGTTTAGAAATTGTTCTTTGAAGCAAATCCAATCTGCATTGTCAGGAAATTAGCAGTTTGGTCCTCAGAAATCAGCATCGGCACTTTGATCCACTCACAAACACTTCACAGATATGCCAGCAGTTCAGTCCAGTAGTGTCAGGATAGCAAACTGTCTTAGTCAGGGTTTCTATTCCTGCACAAACATCATGACCAAGAAGCAAGTTGGGGAGGAAAGGGTTTATTCAGCTTACACTTCCATACTGCTATTCATCACTAAAGGAAGTCAGGACTGGAACACAAGCAGGTCAGGAAGCAGGAGCTGATGCAGAAGCCACAGAGGGATGTTCTTTACTGGCTTGCTTCCCCTGGCTTGCTCAGCCTGCTCTCTTATAGAACCCAAGACTGCCAGCCCAGAGATGGTCCCACCCACAAAGGGCCTTTCCCCCTTGATCACTAATTGAGAAAATGCCTTACAGCTGGATCACATGGAGGTACTTCCCCAACTGAAGCTCCTTTCTCTGTAATAACCCCAGCTGTGACAAGTTGACACAAAACTAGCCAGTACACAAACACAAATCAGCAGCGGTGGCATGAGCTAGCAGAAACAGCCAGGCCTCAACAGAGTTGACACGAGTCCGGCAGGCACAACCAAGACCAGCAGGGATGCCAGGAGAAGATGCTATGCCTCTCTCATCGGAGTGAAGATCAGCAAAGATAAAGACTCGAGACCAAAAAGCATTGCAAAGCTAGCTATGCAAGCCCCTCTTCCCCCATTGCTATCCACTGAGTCCTATTTATACTCCATCCAAACATCACGTGCCCTCCCACAGATCCTGCCTCACCACGAGTCTGTCTTAGCAAAACTCCATGTGAGTCTGTATCAGCTGACGTCGCTCTGACAAAGTCCAAGTCCACAGAAGCAGCAAGAAGTTGCCAGGACACCACCAGAAGTTTTTGGTGCATTTCTCTCTATGGAGTCACAGCAAACAGAGCTCAGCAATGCAATGTAAGGTGAACGCATACATGCATGTCTTTAGCAAAGAATCCTTGATCACCTGTCCTTTCACATGCTTGCTTTAGCGAAACATCTTTTCTCCGGTATCTGCTTCAGCAAAACATTCCTTCACATGTCTGCCCCAGCAAAGCACCATCCGGCACAACTAATTTCCAAAGAAACTGGAAGTTTCCCCTTCATGTTTTTTTTCCAGAATAAGGTTTCTCTGTGTAGTCCTGGCTGTCCTGGAACTTGTTTCATAGACCAGGCTGGCCTCAGGCTCAGATCTGCCTGCCACTGCCTCACAAGTACTGGGGTTAAAGGTGTGCGCCCTCCATTGTCCCCACTACCCCCAGAGGCCATGTTGGTGTCTGTTATCCAGGCTACAGTCAGGGATGTGCTGGTGTCTGTGGTTAGAACTGCTGTCAGACTGTGCTGACGCCCAGGGTCCATGTGGATGTCTGTGGTCTATGATGCCACCAAGGGCCATGATGATGTCAGTGGTCAGCACTGTGGCCAAGGGTCTTGTCGATGTCTGTGGCCAAGGTTGTAGCCCTAGACTGTGTGGATGTCTGTGATCTGTGTTGCCACTTGAATCCATGCCGATGTCCATGGCCCGTGCTGCAACTGGAGACCGTGTGGATATCTGTGGTCTGTGCCTTGCTAGAAGCAGTGTTGATGTCCGTGGACCATGCTATAGCCAGAAACCATGTGAAAGTCCGTGACCCACGCTGCTGCCGCCAAACGGAAAGGTCAAGAACACTTCTTTTGCATTTGAGAATGAGAAACATTGACGGTTTCTATGACAAGCTCTCCCCCTACCACCACCTCCATCCCTAAAAAGAAATAGTCTGGACAGGAAACCATTGAGAGAACTCTTAAAACTGTGATAGAGATGCTTAAGTGTACTTCTTCATGGTTGATGGCTTCTGGTGGCCGGGCAGAAGGGTGCAGGTGGGCTTTAGTTTGCCCACTGGAAATGTGGCCATGCTCCACTAAGTAAATAGGCAACACAAATTGGAGGACTTCTTCTTCTTTTTCTTCTTCTTTTTCTTCTTCTTCTTCTTCTTCTTCTTCTTCTTCTTCTTCTTCTTCTTCTTCTTCTTCTTCTTCTTCTTCTCCTCCTCCTCCTCCTCCTCCTCCTCCTCTTCCTCCTCCTTCTTCTCCTTCTCCTCTTCCTGCTCCTCTTCCTCCTCCTCCTCCTCCTCCTTCTCCCTCCTCCTCCTCTTCTTCTTCCTCCTCTTTTTCTTTTGTTTTTGGAGAGGTCACAAGAGTAGAGAATGGACCTGGGAAAACTGGGAAGTGAATGTGATCGGGTTGCATTATGTGAAATCTCGAAATAACCAATACAATATTGTGCCTAAAAAACTAATAAACAGCCCGGCGGTGGTGGCACACGCCTTTAATTCCAGTACTTGGGAGGCAGCGGCAGGTGGATTTCTGAGTTCAAGGCCAGCCTGGTCTACAGAGTGAGTTCCAGGACAGCCAGGGCTATACATAGAAACTCTGTCTCAAAACAACAACAACAAAAACTAATAAACAAATTTTTATTTATAAATTGTCCTGGAGCGACATATTGTTCCATATATTTAAAAAATAATAATATAGGCTGGAGAGAGGGCTCAGCCATCAAGAGCACCTGCTGAACTTGCAGAGGACCCAGGTTCGATTCTTAACACTCACATGGTGGCTCACAACCATCTATAACTCCAGTTCCAGAGGATCAGATGTCCTCTTCTTCTTTTTTTTCTTCTTTTTTTGTTTTTTTCGAGACAGGGTTTCTCTGTGTAGCCCTGGCTTTCCTGGAACTCTGTAGACTAGTCTGGCCTCGAACTCAGAAATCTGCCTGCCTCTGCCTCCCAAGTGCTGGGATCCAAGGCGTGTGCCACCATGCCCAGCGTGGATGTCCTCTTCTAACCTCCTTGAGCATACATGGTACACATACATACATGCAGGCAGTCATACACATAAATAGAGGAAATTAAACATTTAGCTGGGCGGTGGTGGCGCATGCCTTTAATCCCAGCACTCGGGAGGCAGAGGCAGGCAGATTTCTGAGTTTGAGGCCAGCCTGGTTTACAGAGTGAGTTCCAAGACAGCCAGGGCTACACAGAGAAACCCTGACTCAAAAAACAAACAAACAAACAAACAAAAATTAAACATTTAAAATAAGCTACAAACATAGAGCCAAGGGTTGGCTTCATATTCTACTAACTCTCTTAGTCCTCATAAGAAAGAGGCAGGAGCTCTCATTATTCCCTGTCTGAGGCAACCAGAACTCTGTGAAGCCAAGCTGCCTGCCCAGTCACACAGCCAGTTAGTGCAAAGGCTAGGCTAGAGTCCAGATAGGCTCTTCTCTGAGCAGGAAGTGTACAAATATTGCTTATATATGAGGAGCAGGCTTTGAAGCCAGGAGCCCCAGGCAAAGTGTCCACTCATTTCCTGCATCCTCTGGGCCCTTGCTGGTCACAGTGTGGAGCGTGTGCATTAGAAGTCACTTCTGCTCCCTGATGGGAAAGCATCTGCTACCAAGAGTCACTTCCCCAAAGCTCTCAAGTAACAAAAGAGGAATCGAGGAGGAGAAAGAAGAAATGAGCTGGGCCCGAGTCAGTTCAAAACCTGGGTGCGTGGTTTCCAGTAGAGTCCCGGGGCCAGCCGGAGGCATGCGCAGCCACCCAGCTGACTGGACATGGCCCAGGTGTCTTGCCTTTCTGGTGTGCATGTGTGTGCTGAAGACTTGAGTTTGCATATGTAACTGAGGATGAGTTTGAAATTCTGACCCTCTTCGCTGTGCTTCCTTCTGAGTGCTAAGATTACAGGAGTGTGCTACCAAGCATGGTTTAAGTGGTATTGGGGACTGAACCAGGGCCACTTTAGGCAACCATTCTGCAAAGTGAACCACATCCCTAATCCTTTGTGAGGTAGTGTTATTTATGTGTATGTGTGTGTAGTATCATGGGGAAGTCTGTGAACAGTTTGGGAAGAGAGAAGAGACAGAAGCTGCCCACCTTTCCTTGTGAGATGTTCTGCTGCCCTGGGAGGAGGCTAGGGCCTACCCAGGCTATCCATGGAAATACCAGGAGAAGTGGCTGCCTGCTGAGTCCCCCAGGCAAAGCCTAGTTGGGGGAAAACAAAACAAAACAGAACAAAACAGTGAGCCAGCATCTAGTAGCTATCTCTGCAGGTCACACGGTGGCGGAGCATGACATCTCCAGGCCCTGGTGAAAAGCAGTGCTCTTCTCTGCAAACAGAAACAATAGAATTGGAGATGCCCACTGGTGTCCTGAGTATCATCTCTGCCTAAAACTTCTGCTTTAGTTCCATACAAGCTGTGCATACTGGGTTACAATGTAAAAGCTGTTCTTCCCGGTGTGGCTTGCAACTCAAGATAAAAAAATTTAGTTTGGAAAATTTGGATGCAAACTATCTAAAAGAGAAAACAGGAGTAAGCTGGGAATTGTTTCCTGGGATAGGCGGGAGGAAAGTGTCTGCCTGGCAGACAGCACAGGATTCTGAATGCCTTTTGTGTTTTGGTTTGGTTTGGTTTGGTTTTGGTTTTTTGAGACAGAGTTTCTCTGTATAGCCTTGGCTGTCCTGGAACTCACTTTGTAGACCAGGCTGGCCTCGAATTCAGAAATCCACCTGCCTCTGCCTCCCGAGTGCTGGGATTAAATCCACCATGCCCGGAGCAATGAATATGTGTTGCTTTTGCAAGGAAGGAAAGCATGTTTTTAAGGTTTTCAGAAAAAAGGAAACATTCTTGCCTCCATTGCTGGAAAGTACTGTGAGAAAAGCTCATAGCACCTCCTTTTCCTCTCCAGGCAGTGAGCTAAGGAAAGCAGCCTTCATTCTCAAATCTGACCAGGTTCCCCTGGAAGTAGCACCGGAGTCCCAGCTGGCCCTCCACACCATCACTGAAGGTTAGAGAAATCCACAGAGCTCCCTGCCCACAGCTGAGGGCGCCAGGCTCAGCACCAGGGTGACTGCTATCCAGAGTGCATTGGTCATGGATGTCACCAACCAGTCACCTGGGGGGTGTGGGCTTTGTTTTCTTTGCTTATTTTGAGGTTTGTTGTTTCTGTTTTTGAGACAGCGTCTTATGGAGCCCAGGCTATCCTCACACTCCATAAGTAGCTGAGGACAATCCTGAATTCCTGACCCACTGGCCTCCCCCTCCCCCCCAGTGCAGGTGTGACATTCCACACCACACCTGGTTTATGTGACAGTGAGGATTCAGCTGGACTTTGTGCCTACCAGCTGAGCCCCAGTTCCAACCCTATGTTTTTTTTTAAAGGGGTCTCATAATACAGCCCAAGCTGGCCTTGAACTTGAGATCCTCCTGCCTCAACTGCCCAACTGCTGGGTTCACACATGTGTGCCAACACACACACACACACACACACACACACACACACACACTTTTTTCCCTCCCCCCACCCTCCTCTTCTTTCCTTTCTATATTTGGAGTGTTTTAGCTTTAGTTTTGTTCAGGTAGTGTCTCATTCTGCAACTCAGGCTGGCTTGACTTTCAGATTGTAGCCCAGGCTGGCCTGGAGCTCCTCCAGTTCTCTCCTCCCAGGCTCCAGGACTGCATGCCTAACTTCCTGTTCTGCTTTTAGGATCCTTTCCTAAATTCCCAAAAGTGCGGCAGGAGGGAGGCCTTTGTTGTTTCCAGGGCTTGAAACGCTCAGCCAGACTGCTGGGAAAGGGGCGGGGTATTTGCCTTTCCAAGGGACTGGCACGCCCCGCGGCTGTAAGATCTGTGTCATGGGATCCAAGACATCTGTTCTCTGTGTCAGGAACCAGAGTAGAGCAGGAAACAGAGGGACTTTCCCTTCCTTTCCAAGAAAAGGCATCAGGACTGTGAGGGCTACAGGGGACCCTCAGCGGGAGTTGGCCAAAGGCCCCTATAGCAGGGAGAAATGCTTCCTCTCTCCCTCCGAGTGGATCCTCATCTTGGCCCTCCACACCCACCCTTTAGGGAAGATTGGATATTTCTTCTTGTACTAACTGTGGTCCAGGAACTTGTGAGAAATGCTTATTGACGTCACTGGCCACCATCTTTCCTTAAGAATGTGTCCAGAGCATGTGGTATGTGCCCTACAGCTGGGTGGAACCTGTCTGCTGCCTTTCTCCTCTCTGAGATCTCAGGGACTTCTTTCTCCCAGCCCCAGGCCAGGTTCCTGCTTCCTGCTCCCAGTCAGGACCCCGCCCATTTCCTGGATGGATGGGCAAGAGAGAGAAACCATCGACTTCCTGTGTCCCAGCCCTAAGAGTACGTAGGCTTCTTCCCAGCCCTGGGTCCCCGCAGATCCGTGGGCCAGGGAGGGGATCCAGCAGCTTCAAGGAGAATGTGAGAAACAGCTGAGGAACGAAAGGGAGCTTCGGTAGCAAGCAGGACAGACCGAAGAGCAAGCAGGGAAGGCCAGCAAGCAGGACAGACCGAAGAGCAAGCAGGGAAGGTCAGGACCTGCCAGAGGGGAGGCCAAGAGAGAGGAAAGCCAAGTGCAAACGTCACTCAGCACCTCAGTGCTGATGGGAGAGGGAAAGTGGGATGCCCACATCTGAGGTTTCCCCTCAGGTTTTTGCAGCCCCCTTGTCCCTCAGGAAGCCACCAGCTGCTGCCCCTTAAATATAAAGCCCATTCAGCCTCTGTGGCCTCACTGTTTCTCAGGCACCAACTTTTGATCACATGGGGTCTACCTAGTAGCTAATCTTGTGTCTTGCTTGCTGTGGAGTCACACACACACACACACACACACACACACACACACACACACACACACACGACAGTACCCTTGTCCATTACCCTCTGCCCACCTTCCATTCATCTGTTCATGTTATTTCCATGTAGTTTCAAGTCCCAAGGACCTCTCAGACACGGACAGATCTTGGGTTTGTTTATTGTTATTTATTTTGTTTTTGAGACGTGGTCTTACTATTTAACCCTGACTGGCCTGGAACTTTCTATGTAGACCAGGCAGGCTTTCAACTCACAGATCTATCTGCCTGTGGCTCCAGGTGCTGAAATTACAGGGATGTGTCCCCACAGCCAGCTGTTTTTCAATTTCTCTTGATTTACTATCATCATTAGTGTGTGTGCATGTGTGTGTGAGCGTGTGTATGGATGTGATTGTATGTGTGTGAGTGATGTGTGTAAGAGTGTGTATTTGGGAGTGTGTGTGAGTGTATGTGAGTGTGTGTATGTGTGAGTGAGTGTGTGTATGTATGTGTGAGTGTGTGTATGTGTGAGTGAGTGAGTGTGTAAGTGACTGTGAGTGTATGTGTATGAGTGAGTGTATGTGTGTGTGAGTGACTGTATGTGAGTGTATATGAGTGAGTGTGTATGTATGTGACTGTATTGTATGTGTGAGTGTGTATGAGTGACTGTGTGTGTGTATGTGACTGCATGTGTGTGCACATGCTTTGTATGCAGTCACAGGAGTCAGCTCTCCGGCTCTCATGGCATCCAAGGACTGAACTCGGGATGCCAGATGCCATGGCAAGCAGAACTTCCCATTTGAGATCAGGTCTTATCCCCGAGCCTCTACCTCCCTAGTGCTGGGGTGACATCTGTGACACTTGGGACTAACCCAGCACTTTGTTCATGCTTACTTCACCAATTGCAGCACCCAGAATCTCTTTTCATCTTTATATACACAATGGATGGGCACTGTTATCAGCTCCATTATATGGATGAAAAAAACTGAGCTCAGAGAGGTTTCTGGAACAGTCCCACTCACACAGCTACAGGGGAATTAACTCAGGTCTTGGCCTAGACATCTGGCTCCAGAACTGTCTCTCTCTGTTCAGTCGCTCTCCTGAGCAATGACGCCCACAGTAGGGCAGGTGGCCCACAGACCACCTACTTAGCCTAGCTGGCCACTTCGTGGGAAAAGTGCTAATTAAGGTCGAAGTTTACCCTTGACTGGATAGCCTTCTGGGGCTCAGAAAGTAACAGAAGACTACTTCTTTTTTTTTTTTTTTTTAAAGATTTATTTTATTTTATTTATGTAAGTACACTGTAGCTGTCTTCAGACACTCCAGAAGAGGGTGCCAGATCTCGTTACAGATGGTTGTGAGCCACCATGTGGATGCTGGGATTTGAACTTCTCACCTTCGGAAGAGCAGTCGGGTGCTCTTACCCGCTGAGCCATCTCACCAGCCCAGAAGACTACTTCTTTAGCAGGGTTTCTCCTTCTCTGACCTTGTCCAGGGAATTCTAAGCCCCCACACTCCCCTCTATCTGCGGAATGTCACGGCAGCTCAACTAGTTTATAGGATCAATTTCCTTTCTCCTGAGGACACCTGCTCAGCCAGCACCTGAGATTCCTGAAATGCTTCCCCATGCTAATCAGGTACTCCAGGTTCCTGAGCCCCCAGTCCATACTGGATGTTTCTGCCCAAATCTTCTGTCACCCTAACTAAAGTTGATCTGACTGACAAGCGGTCCTCATTCACTGTACCCATGGGGCTCCTGAACCCCCTGTTTGATGTCTCTGCATCCACTTCGAGCCTTGACCCATTGCATGTGTCCCCTCCTTTGGCCCCTGCATGGCTGCTGTTGAGGACAGTACTGTCAGCTCCAGCCTGGTATTCTGACCCACAGGAGAACAGCTCTGGTCCTTTAGGCCTTTGAGAGCTCTGTTTCCAGCATTAAACTAGTAAAAAAAAAAAAATCTCAAAATTGATTCTGCTGTTCTTTTTGCTCTGGCTGCTAGAAAGCTCAAAACCTACCACACAGCCCGGTGTGCACTAACCTGGGTATCAGCTGGGCTGGTTTGAAATTCCTTGCCTTTATTAGTTTTAAACACAGTTTCCTCCTTTCCCATTGATTTTGTCAGTATCTTTGTAAATTATATCAAGTCCATGTCAGGAAGCAGCAAGAGCGTAAGTCCACAGGTCATGGACACATTACAAGCTCCCAACCTGACCTGGGCACAGTTCACAAGTCTGGGTCAGGCCCCTTTTTACTATCAGGGAGCCAGTGGTTAGGGAATGTTTGTCCCTGGCCTTTAACTGATAGTTGCCACATGCTGTCATGGTGACCCAAGATGTTTCTGAGTGACGCCTAGGAACTTCCAGAAGCAAAAGCCTGGGCCAGCTGAAGACAGGGGACTGACACAGCACTGGTGGCCCAGAGCAGAGAGCCTCCAGCTGAAGCCACGGCCAGTGTCACTACACAGTGGCCCCTCCAGGTTTCTCGACCCAGAACTCTCCCTGTCCTGCCACTCACAGAAACCCCAGGGACCAGAAGGGAGCAGCTAAAAGGACCTGGTATCCTTTGTGAGATATGACATCCTGGAAATGGACTGTGGGGCTAGCTGTGCAATCCTGAAAAGCAATTGGCTATCTATTCGTTTTTGCAAAACAGCAAGACAGTTTTATTTGGAACTAAGCAATAGTACAGATTAAAGAAAGATTGGTAACAGACCATGTTGAGGATACTCAAGTGCTTGCTGTCATTTTAAATGGGTGAATTGTATCTCAATAAAGCTATAGTGTTTTCTCTTTTCTAATAAGATAGGGAGGTGGAAGATTATCCCAGGGCACTGGCTGAGTGACCTTGACTTCTCTGTCTGTGGATGGGCATGAAGTGGTTCTTTGGTCTAGAAGATAAGGTTGGGGTGAGGAGTGTCCTGCCAGAGCCAGCCTGAGATGTCTTGTGGAGCTGGGGGTCCAGCTTCTGCATGTGTCCTCTCTGCTATCCCTTTCTTTGCCTGAATTCTGCCAAGGCTGGTTTCAGGAAGGAGGCAAACCCCGAAGTCAAACTCCACTACCTTCTCCTAGAAAGGACACCGAAGCCGTCCCTGTGTCCGAGTGCCAGGCCCTGATTCATGCTCCAGACCTGAACGTGGCCCACCGTTTCTGGTATTAAGACAACAGGCGTACCTGTAACCCTAGCACTCAGAAGACCGACCCAGAAGGTGGCTGTGAGTTTGAGGGGTGGGCTACAGAGTGAGATCAGCCAGGGCTACCCAGCAAGATCTTGTCTCTAAACAACTACCTCTCTGACTAGATAAATAGATAGATGAATGAATGAATGAATGAATGAATGATGGAAAGTGATCCTCCAAGTCTAGTTCCACTGCTACTGCTGGCTTTGAGGATCTTAGGGAACACCAGTAATGACTGTCACTAATCCTGCATGGTAACCCAGGCTGGCGGGGCTGTGTGGTAGGAGCCCACAAAGAGGCGAGTGTGCAAGAAGCTGTGGTCATACAATGGCCCTTCAGAAGCTGGTCCCTGGGGAAAGCGGAGGATCTCAATCAACAAGGCCAAAGAAAGAAATGTCTGTCTCCAGTTGGGCCCCACCCCCACAGGCACAGGGCCAAGAATGCAGCCAACATCTATTAAGTTTCTAAAATTATGCCTAGGCTGGGGCTGGGCACATCTGAGGATTGGAAGAGGAAGCCATAGATGAGTAGGCAGGCAGGAAACTTGCAACCCGGCCCCTCCAGCATCAGGTGAGTGCCTAGTGCCGGGTAGCAGGCAGGGAGTGCCAGGAAAACCAAAAGCCCTCTGTGTATGGTAACCCCAGGGAAGTTAACTCTGTCACTGCCCTCTCTGCAGTCACTGCAGCTTTCCACAGAACAGAGGAGGGATGGGAGGATGTCCTCTAGCTGCCCAATTGAGGGAAGATTTGAAAGAGAAAACAGTGTCAAAACCAGCGAGTGCAGGCAGGGTCACTCTGTCAGGTTGGACAGGTTGTAGATAGCAAGACTACAGGGGGACACTTTTCTGGGTGACACCTACAAACCTGCAGGAGGACACTTTTCTTGATAACACCCTTAGCCAAGTGCCCAAACCTTCTGTCCCTCACTGAATCTAAGGTGGCAGCAGGCAGGTTCGGGGAGGTCCTCAGGTTGCAGGGCAGTCTATTTCTTGGCGTGTTGCGCAGTTCTGTTTGCTGGTGGTGGTGGTGGTGGTGGTGGTAGTGGTGGTGGTGGTGGTGATGTGTATGTAATCATTCTTGCTGGTGGTTAAAGTTTTAGGGTGCATACAGAGCAAAGGTGCTTCACTCCTGAGCGCCATCACACCTGTTCTCATTTGTTCCCCTCCCTCACTGAGCCCGCCCCTCCACCAAATCCCTCTCTTCCACACAGTGTCCCCTCTACCCTCCATCACCCTGCCACCCACTTCCTTGAGAGCTCTTCTTCCCTCCTCTTTCTTCTTTTTTTCTCTTTTCCCAGCCAGTGAACACACATGTATAAGTAAAGACACAAATGCACACATATAGATAGGCATACATGCACACATTTATGATAGGGATATGTGCACACATGTCGATACACATGCACACATGTAGAGAGAAATATACATGCACATATATAGACATATACACACCCATATACAGAGAAGCATACATGCTCACATATAAATAGACATGCACAGCATATATATATTTAGATACAGATACATGCACATATATAGATAGACATACATTCACACATATATAGATAGACACACACACACACACACACACACACACACACATATATATATATATATATATATATATATATATATACTTGCTTTGTAGATCAGGCTGCCCTCAAGCTCACGAAGATCTGCTTGCCTCTGCCTCCTAAGTGCTGGGATTAAAGGTATGCACCTCCATCGCCCAGCTTCACCAAGTCTCCTTATCAGGAATTCACTAAAACATCTTATGAAAGCCACACCAGCGTCTTCCTTCAGAAGACCCAGGCTCCAGCTGTGGCTACCACGTAAGGGTTTTTAATACAAGAAAAATAAAGTAATTAAGTCTGAAAAAATAGATAAGTGCAATAATGTTCCTTTAATGAGATAAGGTGATTTCTCTCCCCAGAACCCCGGCCTCCTGGTAGTTTCTTACAATGTAACCATACACCTCTGGGAGTCCCCATGCTTTCTGAATTACTCAGGGAAGTGTAACCTTTCTTCTTTCTGTCTCTCCTCTAGGCATGCCTTCCTAATACTTTGGCTTCCTCACTGTAAGGGTTAGCTTTGTCGGCTTGACCCAAGTTAGGGTCATCTGGTAAAGGGAACCTCAGCTGACCAAATGTCTCCATTAGACTGTCCCGTGGCCAAGTCTATGAGGCATTTTCTTCATTAGTGATGGATGTGGGAGGGCCCAGCCCACTGCGGGTGATACAGGTGGGCCTGGGTGCTGTAAGAAAGCAGCCTGAGCAAGCCATGGAGCAAGCCAGTGTCCCCTGTAGCTTCTGCTCCCATTCCTGTCCCCGGTTCCTGTCTAGAGCTCCTATTTGACTCCCCTTGGTGACCTGACATCTGTAAGATGAAATAAACCCTAAGTTCCTTCCCTACGTTGCCTTTGGTGAGTGTTTCATCACAGCAATAGGGCGCGCCCCTCCCTGACGTGTGACTGACCTTTGTGCCTTTTAACTCCAACTGGAAGACCTTTCCCCTTCTCTTCCCTGTTCTCCACCTTCCAGGAGCTGT
This sequence comes from Mus minutoides, assembly GCA_902729485.2. Classification (NCBI taxonomy): domain Eukaryota; kingdom Metazoa; phylum Chordata; class Mammalia; order Rodentia; family Muridae; genus Mus; species Mus minutoides. The sequence goes on along the minus strand of LR749620.1, from coordinate 600,750 downwards.
GGAGGTTTGCGACTCACCTGCCCTCGAGTTTTACGCTCTAATAAAGTTGTCCTCCAGCTTCCGTCTAAGTCCACTCTTATATTCTTTTACTAATGAGACTAAGAACCCAAAAGCACTCTGCTCCTGATTATCCCAGTGTCAGTCTTGCTATGTAGCCCAGGCTAGCTGGAACTCACTGTGTAGCCAAGGCTGGACTTGAACTCATGGAAATCCTTCTATTTTGACCTCCCAAGTACTGGGATTACAGGCATGGTGACAGCCCACCACATATAATACCTGTTGGGTTTCAGACCTGGGACAAGCGGCTGAGGACCTAAGACAGCATGTCTACAGTGAGAACACCGGCTGCTCTTCCAGAGCTCCTGAGTTCAATTCCCAGCAACCAACCACATGGTGGCTCGCAACCATCTGTAATGGGATCTGATGCCCTCTTCTGGTGTGTCTGAAGACAGCGACAGTATACTCACATATATAAAATAAAAAATAAAAATAAAAAACAATTTAACAAGTTGGCAAATGTAAGTCATGAAGGCTGGAGAACGTGAAAACTGTAGAAAGTGATAGAAAAGCGACAGGGTAGAAGAAATGAAAGGATGCTTCAGATCTCCCTCTCACTGCACTACTGTTGTAGTAAGACTTCCAGGGTGTTAATGCTCTTAACCAAACTCATCTTACCATAGCTTTACTATGACTCAAAGGCGTGAGCCTGCTGCTCTTTCTGCAAGGTGGATATGAGATACAGATTACAAACAGCATAATACTAACATATCTAAAATGCATCTCTTTTGTGAACTTAAAAGATTCTCACAAGCTTCGAGGAATTCACTTGGTTCCACATCTCACAGGTCAAATGGACTCCAATGAGAACTGTTAATCAACAGTCTGTTTTCCCCCTCTATTTCTGAGGGTGGGATCTATTCCCCTTTCCATGGTCCTGGGACACTGTCCACCCCCACCCCCCACTATCAAGACCACGGGTCTAAAAGTTTCAAACATACACCCAAGCAAAATTTTTCTCCCTAAAATTCTTAACTTTATTTCCTACCCCTAACATATATATCTGCCCCAGCAACCTATCAAGTCCCAGGGCTTCCTGGAGGCCTGCATCCAGGGCAGCTCTGCAGCAGCTACCCACAGGTGCTCCAGGCCAGCCTCACCAAGTGGGCCTACACATCCCTAGCCCCAGATGGTCCTACAGAACTTGGACAGCATCCAACTCTTACCAGCCTTGGCCAGCATTCCAGATTTTGGGCCCCCAATAACAATGCCCCAATGTCAGCAGGAAGTAGTCATAGACGATTATGTCATTCTTATTCATTTATTATCGACAAAAGGCTGGGATGTTGTGAGTCAGATCAGGGACAAGGAACTGAGGTGCATATTTAACATACCAAAGTAGACCTGGCCTCCAGGTTCTCCCAGCATCCCTCAGTCCCTACCTGTCATGGGGCTTGGCTGGCACACCCTTACATCTACGCTGAACCTTCCAGCCCAGAGACTGGGCTTCCTCTCACCCAGACACTCCCTCCTAAATAATCCAGACACTTAGGTTCACTTTTCCTGCTCTCACCTCTGCATTACTCCTCTTCTCTTCTCTTCTCTTCTCTTCTCTTCTCTTCTCTTCTCTTCTCTTCTCTTCTCTTCTCTCCTCTCCTCTCCTCTCCTCTCCTCTCCTCTCCTCTCCTCTCCCCTCCCCTCCCCTCCCTTCCCCTCCTCCTCTTCTTCTTCCTCCTCCTCTTCTTCATCCTCCTCCTCTTCCTCTCTCTCCTCCTCCTTCCTCTTCCTCTCTCTCTCTCTCTCTCTCTCTCTCTCTCTCTCTCCATGATTTCCCTTCCCTTCCCCTCTGTCTCCCTCAGCATGGGGACTTCACTGACTCCCTCCCGTGTGGTCAGTGAACCTAACAGAGAGCTCCCCCAATAAACCTGCTTTTATATTTAATTTGGCTTAAATTGGCTCATTTAGTTAGCAGAGATAACTTATCAATATCTAGCTCAATCTGAAGGTCAGATAAACAATTTCTAGTGTCACATTTGCCTCCATGTGACATATAATACACTTAAAAAGCCATTTGCTGCCTATCAGACATTTAGGCATAGCTGAGGGTCCTGTGTTTTTATTAATCCTAGTACACACACACACACACACACACACACCAGGGCCAGACCTGTGAGGGTTCTAACCTTGCCAGGAAATAACTGTAAATCTGCAGCTAATTAAGATCAAAGCCCCACTCCCCAACATTGTGGAGACAGTAACACACATGCACACACGCATGCACGAGTCTCTCTGTGGGCTCATTCCTTCCCCTGATAGTTGTAGAGTCACCACGTCGTGGCCAGTCACAAAAGGTTGTTAATGCCTAGCACCAACAGGTTCCTGGGAAGGGAAGGATGAGGATTCTGAGACAGAAGACACCACTTGTTCTGAAACCAATCTTTTGTAAGTTCTGCCCAGCCCAGACTTCCACCCTGGGCTGCTTTTGAAAGTCAGGTCATGTGACGTTCCAGGATACATGTGGCACAGGCATTCTGGGGCTTTTGTGGGGAATCCACTGGAGAGGGCAGGCTCCTCCCTGTCTCTGGACATGTGGGATAAAGGAGAAAGGAAAGTTCCCCGGTAACTCCAGGGCTGTTTCCATAGCAATAGCTCCTGTTTTAGGTGGGGACACCTGTGGTCATAAGACACTGCATTCTTGTGGCCAGGGAGCCCAACCCAACATCTGTACACAAGGGAAACTGGATGGTAATAACCCCAGGTCTGGCCCCCCAAGCTTCAGCAGAACACACCCTAGCCGCCCCACCCACATCTCATAACCTGAGAGGACAGAGGGACAGAAGGACATGTTTACGATTCCGCTGGAAGCCAGGCTAGACACAAACATTCAGCTGATACCTCTGAACTGCCCTCCTAGTGGCTTCTCAAGCCTACATACAACCCTGGTCTCTGGAGACACACTGGGGTACTTTTAGCTACAAAAGCTGTTGTGTACTGATTAGCATCAGAGCCTAGGGTGCCTTCCTCCCAGGAGCTACTCTGGCAACCAGACAGAAGCCACCTAAAACACTGCTCCAGCCCCTTTGGCTGTCAGACTATTGAACAACACCCCCCCCCCCCAAACTGGAATTTCCCCAGGAATTTCTGGAGGAAGGAGGGCCAGTGCGGGTGAAGCCTGAGGAACTTGTCTCCCAGGAAGAGGTTTTGTTTTTGTTTTTGTTTTTATAGTTTAATGTATTTTAATAGCAAACTTAACAGGAAGAGCACAGAAGACAGACAACATTAAAAACTTGTACTTGTATGTAGGACAACTCAGAAAAGGATAGTGAATGGATGGAATCTACTGTGTGATAAAAGTGTTACAAACACCATTTAGTTGCTGTCAATAAGAAATTTACTTATTTTTTAAAAATCCAAATGCTGGCATTGTCCAGAAAATTGTAACAGGTTGATTTATAATTGTTATAAAGTTGAACTGTTGAAATGTGTTCACTGAAACATTTTGCTTGCATTAATGCTTTACATCTTGCGTTTATATTAAAAATTCACACACAAATGAACATGGAGAAACTCCAATACCTGATTCTGTCCCCTATGTTTCCACTTGCAATCATATACTTAGGTACCTTTGACCCCAGGGAAAAAATATCTAACATTCAGAAGTACTGATAACAGGAAGAAGAGGAAAAGAAATTTTTTTTGAGAATGAAATGTTTCCCCTCCTAGTGGACTCTTAAGCACGTTCTCCACATATGCGGTGTGCTAGCTGAATATCTTTTGGCATAATTGTTACACGTTTGACGTGGATAGCACACAGATTGGTATCTTCGAAAAGGCCAACCAGAGAGGCCTCACTTGCCTCCTGCAAAGCACCAATAGCTGCACCCTGGAAGCGCAGATCTGTTTTGAAGTCCTGAGCAATTTCCTCGCACCAGACGTTGAAAGGGGAGCTTGCGGATCAGAAGTTCAGTGGACTTCTGATAGCGTCTGATTTCAGGGAGTGCCACAGTACCAGGCCTGTCAGTACCAGGCCTGTAACGATGAGGTTTCTTCACCTCTCCAGTAAAGGGCGCACTCTTTTTTTGTTTTTGTTTTTTGTTTTGTTTTTGTTTTTTGTTTTTCGAGACAGGGTTTCTCTGTATAGTCCTGGCTGTCCTGGAACTCACTTTGTAGACCAGGCTGGCCTCGAACTCAGAAATCCGCCTGCCTCTGCCTCCCGAGTGCTGGGATTAAAGGCGTGCGCCACCACGCCCGGCTGAGGGCGCACTTTTGCGAGCGGCTTTTGTAGCCAGTTGTTTCCTGGGTGCTTTACCACCGGAGGATTTGCGGGCAGTCTGCTTTGTACGAGCCATGGTATGGACACCTCCTTACTTACCTCCCTTCTCCTGGCGTTGGAGAGTGGCGGCAGCGCGGCGCGGCCCCAGGAAGAGATTTTACGTGGTTCTGAACTTGTCATGAGGTCCTGGGGCTGAGATGCTTAAAGATGCTCAGCCACGCAGGCATTTAAACCTAACCCTCGGGTCAGGATCCTGAAGGAACCTGGAGGTTTGGGAAATCTTCACCTCTTCCTGACATGGCTTCATCGCGTATAAACCTCCTGTCTCTGTTGTCCACTGTTCGGCATCTGTTTGGCCTGTTGAGGATGGGAGGCGCAGCCTAGCATGTGAGGGCTGCCCAGCCCCAGGCTCTGACCCTGACTCCAGTGCCTCTAGCAGCCCAAGTTCTTAGCTGTTTGGGCTTTTACAGTGCTGGGGACAGAACCTAGAGCCTTCTCCAGGGCAGGCATCTGCTCTGCCAGGGAGCCACACCCGGTAAAAAAGCCCTCTGGCTGGACATTGGATCCTGGGCACCCTCTCCTGACAAGGGATCCCTCTCCTGACGAGGGTGCTCCAGAAGCCCCTGGGGGCTGGCAGTCAGGGAAAGCTTCCTGGGGGAGGCTACTCTTGACATCTCAACCTTCGTAAAGAGCAAAGGAGCAGCAAGGCTGTTGCCACTGGAGACAATGGCAAAGCTTTCCTCTCTGGTCCAAGTACAAATGCGGATTCTGTGTGCAGACAATGAGCACCATAGCACCACCACAGATGCCTGAGGAGTGCTCCGCACTGTGAGTGCTCCCACACTGTGAGTGCTCCTACCATGATTCAGCTGTACAGCATAAGCACTGCCTCCTTATTTACCTGCATGTAGTAACCCCGCTCCCTTCCACCCAACCCAGCTTCTCTTTGTGTCTGTCTGTGTCATTTCTTCACATTCTCATAGAGCCCAGTCAGGGCAAGTCCCTGCAGCAGTATGTGCATGCATCACCAAGGTCCAGAGGACCCTGTTGGTGGCTAGGAGCCACCTCGCAACTTCAGAGAACCTGGTGCCTCTACCCCCGTAAGCACCTGTACTCACAGATATATACATATATATGATCTACGGTAATAAAAGCAAACCTTTCAAAGCCAGGTGTGATAGAACACGCCTGTCATCCTGGCACTCAGAAGGCAGAGGCAGATAGACTTCCGATCCCCTTGTCTCTACCTCTTGAGTGCTGGGATGACAGGTGGGCACTACCTGGCCTGGCTCAGCTCTTGCCTATCCCCACCTCTCTTCCCACACTCACTAGGCCTTCATGGGATCCTAGCCCTGTAAACTAAGTGTTCCAGATCCTGAGATGCTCTCTCAGGCTTACCGGGAGCCAGCAGGAGGGGCTGAAAAGTCAATGGCCGTTCAGATGAAGTCTGTTTGCTCTGAGCAGGAGGGTCAGTGCGCCCTTCTGGGTTTGTTTTGTTTTGTTTTTTTCAAGAACAGACCAAAAAGTAGAGGTTTCCTGCAAAATCCTCCAGTTTTTAAAACCTTCCTGAGCTGGGTGTGGTGGTATCCACCTCAAAGACCAGCTATGAGTTCCAGGCTGGCCAAAGGCAATCTTGTCTCAAAAAACAACAACACAAATGAAGAAAACAAAAACAACCAAAGGTGCACCTCTGTCTGTCTCTGTCTGTCTGTCTGTCTGTCTCCGTCTCTGTGTGTGTGTATGTGTGTGTGCGCGTGTGTGCTACTGTGACATAGTGTACAGAGGACAATTTGTGGGGGTTTGTTCTCTCCTTCTATCACGTGGGTCCCAGGGACCATCAGGCTTGGCACCAATCACCTTTACCCACCAAGCCATCTAACTGGGCCCCACGTTCTCCAAATTTTAATTGTGAGTTCAAATTAAACAATATAAAATGAAATAAAGAGCTGGCTTGGTGGTTAAGAGCACTGGGTTGCTTTTGCAGAGGACCCAGATTCAATTCCAAGCACCCACATGGTGGCTTACAACCATCTGTAACTCTAGTTCCAGGGAATCTGACGCCCTCTTCTAATCTCCACGGGCCAGGGATATATAAATACATATGTCAAACACTCATATGCACAAAAATAAATAAAATTTTAGAAAAAAATGAAAAAAGACAGAGCCAAGCAGATACACAAGTGGGAAGCTGGCCAGCACTCCAGCAGGGTACAGAGAGCTAGAACGGGTCAGGATGTAGTCATAGCAGTGATTCGGGGACCTCGGTGAAGGCGCAACCACAGGAGATCCTGGGTGGACCATGCACCACTGCCCACTCCCGTGACTTTCACACATGTGCACCCCCAACTCCAGGCTGTGGTGCCAAACCCTGAGTCCTGGGTGGAGACCCTGATTCCTCTGATTTCAAAGCTTAAGCCCAGGAAAATCAAATGTAGGCAGCCAGGGCCTCGGGCAGGTACAAGGCCTCCTGTGAAGATAGAAGTGGGGTGTCTCTGCTGCTTTTCCACTCCCTCTCCTCTCCTGTTAGATTTGAGTCAGGAGCCAACCAGATCCCGTTCCCTGAAATACCACAGATACTACTAGCCACGAGAGGCTCTACAGGAGTTACATCCTTTAAGTTTATGAGGAAAACTGTGAGATGGCTCTTAATAGGGTTGCTAGAGATAGATCTTTTAAAAGTGCTTCCATTAAATTGTTTTGAGTATTAGTTACAACCACTTATTATACATACCCAGAAAATGATATTCTTTTAAAGATTTATTTATTTTATATATGTGAGTATAGTAACACTGTTGCTGTCTTCAGACACCCCAGAAGATCCCATTACAGATGGTTGCTGGGAATTGAACTCAGGACCTCTGGAAGAGTAGTCAGTGTTCTTAACTGCTGAGCCACCTCTCCAGACTCAGAGGGAGGTATTTAAAAGGCTAAAATAGCCCACTATTTCTTTACTTTGGACCTCTAACATTCTAACTTTCCACATGTGGTGCTACCCATCCTCTAAGCTGTGATACAGCAAGCACGTGCAGCTTGCTGAAGGTCCTGTGCAGACAACGTCTTTGTTAAAGCCTGAGCTTTGCAATAGCCCATGTTCCCTGTGGCTATGAGTTTATCCTTGATCTAAAAAGGCTGAGCTATCAGAAAGGCACGTCTGGTTACCTAAAGTCACTAAGGAAGACATTTCTGAGCTGTATTATCCTTTAGCTGCATAGTAATGTGAGTTCTAGTTGGTGTAAGATTTCAGTGAGATGTTGTAAGATCCTTCTAAGCTCAAACTGAACCGTCCCTTCCTCTCTTTCCCCTTCTCTCCCCTAATCTACCCTCCCACCTCACTTTGTTCCTCTCTTCTCCCAAAGACAACAAGATAGGAGCCTTTTCAGGATTGGTTATTTGAAACTATCACCTTGCCACAAGCTCTCCCAAATTCGAAAGCCAAATGCAAATACAACAAGCTGGGCCCTGTACGGTGGCACACATCCCTGCTCTCTCCATCTGTACAAGCTGGGCCCTGTACGGTGGCACACATCCCTCCCTGTACGGTGGCACACATCCCTGCTCTCTCCATCTGTCAGCTGTGCTCTCTGCTGTGACTACTTCATCTTCAGGCTGGCCTTTCCCCTGTGACTGCCAAGATCATCCCCAGCAGCCCCAGGCATGTCCCCAGAGAGCTGAACAATCCTATGCAAAGAACTTTTATTTCCCGACTCTCCCAGCAAACGTCTTATTGGTCCTCTGTAGGTCATGTGCCTATGTCCCTGACCCATCTCTATAATGATGGGACCAAATTCCTGGCTACATGCCACCCTTGAGTTTGAAAGAATCAGCTCTACTCTAATGCAAAGGGACATAGTTTCCTATTGTCCCAGAAGGGATACTGGACATTAAAAAAATAACAGATTGCTACTGTGGTGGGGCATTTATCACAACTGTCCCACATATGACGGAATCTGTCTTAAGAAAGAAAAGTGTGGCAGATTGAAAAACATGACCACAGTATTTGGCAACTCTTCCCATTAAGGCCAGTGTCTTTCCCCACACCATACCTAGGCTGGTCTAGTGACGCACATGCAAACTCTACTGGGTAGAACCTGTGCATGTGACACTGCAGACAGGTCTGAAGCAGTCGGTGGTGGCACACACCCATCATCTGAGTACTCAGGAGAATGAAGCAGGAGGATTGGCGTGAATTCAAAGCCAGTTCCAGTAACTGAGTGAGACTATCTCAGAAAACCCAAACAGGGTTGGGTATGGCTCTGGTGTGGCTCCGAAGGTAGAATGTTCATCAGGTATGAGTAATACCCTGGTTAATTCCAGCTGCATATAAACCAGGCACAGTGGCGCACATCTGTAATTTCAGCTGTGTATAAAACAGGCACGTTGGTCCACATCTGTACATATAAACCAGGCACAGAGGTGCACATCTGTAATCTCAGCAGCAGCTCACAAAGCAGACACAGTGGCTCACATCTATAATCCAGCACCCGATCCAGCACTTGGGAGATAGAAACAGGAAGATGAAGAGCTTAAGGTCTCTCGGACCTTAAGTGAGGTCTAAGATGGCCCAGGCCACAGAAGAAGAAAGAGGAAGCAGCAGGTGGGTGGAAAAGAAAAAGAGAGGAGGAAGAGAGGGAGGAGGGGAAGAGGAGGGAAGGAGAGGGGACAAGGGCAGGGGACGGGGTGGAAAAGAGGGGAGGAAGAACGAGGCTAAGAGGAGCAGTGGTTGCTGCAGCCATTAGATTTCAGCCAAGCAGGATCACAGATGCCTGTAATCCCAGCCCTTGGAACAAGAGACAGGAGAATCATGAATCTAGACCCAGCCTGGGCTAAAAGGAAGACCCTGTCTCAAGATCCAGGAGTCTGGGTCCTACCTTGACCCTCTGCACACTGAGCAGCATTCTAACAAGTATAGGGCTATTGCAGACAAGAGTCACAGTGCCCAGCAGCTTACCTGTGAATGAAAGGACCCAGAAGTGGGCAGACTACTGAGAGAACTGTGCCATGCTGCTTCGTGTAAACTGAGCAGACTGTGTTCAAATTTTTTCCTTGTGTAGTGCCCAGTTAGAGTTTGGCTGGAAGAGAAAGAAGCCCAGGACACAGGGAAGAGAATCAAGTCACAGTGCAAGCCTTGGAAAGTCACAATGGCCAGGCACCATAAGCCTGTGCCACAGCCTAATGCCATCCCATATCTGCTGCCAGAGAACTGAGTCTGTAACAGAAGGCCGAGCTCCCCCATGTAGGAGTCGAAGGGACTTCTCAATGGTTCACAGACAGCACCAGCCTTCTCTTCTCGTCATTCATCCATCCATCCATCCATCCATCCATCCATCCATCTACCAACCCATGCATGCATGCATGCATCCATCCATCCATCCATCCATCCATGCATCCATCCATCCATCCATCCACTCTCTCATACATTCATTCAAACAGCAAGCTCCTGCTGCTGGCCAAGATAAAGAGTCCAGAACTGGGAGTCAAGCAAACTGGACCTGACTTCCGCTGCCGCATACACACAGGTTACCTAGCCTCTGGGAGCATCAGTGAATCCTGGCAGTGGTCCCAGGAGGCAGGAAATCTCAGGATCCTCACCTTTCAAATAAAAGAACACAGGCGGGCTGGAGAGATGGCTCAGTGGTTAAGGGCACTGACTGCTCTTCCGAGGGTCCTGAGTTCAAATTCCAGCAACCACACGGTGGCTCACAGCCACCCATAATGAGATCTGACGCCCTCCTCTGGTGCGTCTGAAGTCAGCTACAGTGTACTTATGTATAAGAATAAATAAATCTTAAAAAAAAAAAAAAAAGAACACGGGCACAGAGAGGTTGAGAAACAAGCCCACAGTCACACAAGTCATCAAGGCATGGGTGGGGTTTGAACTCAACAGCTATCTCTAGCTGCCAGTTCCCAGTCAAGTCCCCAGTGATTTCCAGGACAAGGACAATGGAGGAGACTCCCAGAGTGTAGAGCTTGTCCCCACAAATGGTATGAACTGGTTCCTTGGCACTTGGGAAAGAGATAACTTTTCCAATCTGATGAAATTAGGATTTGAGCCCTTCTTCTAAGAGACAGGCCTTGGCTACTTAGATGCCACCTCCAATACTTCCCACCAGCCCCTTCCAGCCCACCTCTACCCTCCTGGAAACTTGGGTGTCACTGATCTTAGCTGTGGGGTGTTCATCCTTCCTGGCCCCAACCCAGGCTCTCTAACCACACCCAGTATGCAGCCATGGCTAGTCAATGGCGATATGGCTCTCAGGATCACCTAATCCAAAGCCGTGGGATCCAAATCTATCCTGAGACTCACTGGAACTCCTGAGCACAGGCAGTTCTCTCCTAGGCCAGTGAGAGGGAAGCTGAGAGCAGGAAGGACTCGTTCACCCAGCAGATGGAGTTTGGTCCCTTGAGGAAGCACAGATCTTCCATTGCTGCCTGAGCACCTGTATCTAGCCATGCCTGAAGCTATCCCATCACCAATTCCCATAACGTACATTCTGTTTGCACATAAGTCAATTTAATTCTGATCTTGTTCTTTGCAACATTCCATTAATAGTCCTGAATAGCATACTACAGTGCGTGCGCGTGCACACACACACACACACACACACACACACACACACGTTCTTCACTGGCCTGAAGCAAGCACAGCTGCTGAGAAAAGACATGGCGCTTTTCAAGGAGATGTGGGAGGGGAAGATGTTTCCCATTCTTCTGGGGTGAGTCAGCAGATAAAAGTAGAGCAAGCTGGTTTCCCAAGTGTGCTATCCTGCCTGACCACAGGACTCACATCAGTACCAGCCAGGAGGGCGGGGCCTTCCCACATCATCTCCCTGGACTCAGCCCCCAGCCTCAGGAGCTGGGTTGTTTTTTGATTTCTCTGGTTTATTTTACTTATTTGTTTTGTTTTGAGATAGGGCCTCCAGAAAACACCTTGTGCATTGTCTTAAGTTTCCATTGCTGTAATGAAACCCCATGACCAATAGCAAACTGGGAAGGAAAGGGATTATCTGGCTACACTTCCACATTCATCAGTGGCCAGTGCAGGACCACCAGCCCACGATGCACTGCCCCTAGGGCCTAGGTCCTTCCACATCAATGATGCCCACAGCCTTGCCCACAGGCCAGCCTGACGGAGCCATTTTCTCTGTTGAGGTTTCTTCTTCTCAAGTGACTCTAGTTTGTGTCAGGTCAACAAAAAACAAAACCACAAAACCACAGAACCCAAACCTAACCAACACAATGCACGTCCAGGCTGAAGAGAGCCTGGACCGCCCCCCCCCCCAATACCGTACTGCCTTGTTCAGAAAGTCCGACGGGGCTTCTGCAGGAAGTTCTGGTACCAAAGAGAAGCAGATGCTGGCTTTGCCCTTCCCACCAAGCACTGAGCTCCCATCAAGACCCCAGAAACCTGGAGTCAGCAGGGGTCAGACAACAAGGGACAATTTCCAGAGACTTCCTTCAAAGACTTTCAGGGAGACACACAGTGAGGGCATTAGACATGACGTCATTTTAGGCTGGGTCATAGAGGCAGCTACTGAGTCAGGCACTGGGTGTACAGGTGGTTTTTTTGGAAGGAACTCAGCCAGGAACTCAGTGGGGGCCACACGCTGGCTATCCCCTCTTCTGCCTGCTCACCTGCTTCCAGACAAAACACTTGAAAGTTGTTGCTTAAGAAGAGTGCAAAACACCCGAGGAGCTGGTGCCTACGTGCCCAGGCTTTGGGGGACACAGAGGTAGGTTCTCATCCTGCCTCTTCTGGAGCTGGGGACTCTGGGGAGGCTGGCTGAGGAGGAGGAGGAACATGGGGTAAATGTGTGTTTTAGCCCAGAGCCCAGGCTGTCATCACTGACTTATTTCAGCTTTGCATGTCTCCAGGTGTTACTGACCTGAGCCCTGGGAGAAATTCCAGCATCAACTACTAGTTGGAGGCTGTGTGTGTGTGTGTGTGTGTGTGTGTGTGTGTGTGTGTGTGTGTGTAAAATGCCTTCTTGGTGTATTTCAGCATCCACAGAGCCTGACAGGCTTCCATCCAAGCCAATCTTGGCTTTGCTTTGCAGGGCTACGGGACTTCAGAAGCAGGGAGGGCAACAGAGGCTAACGTCATCTAAGCAGTCTCCACATTTCTTTCCACCCTCAGCCCAGTGGGTGGGAAATATCCCAACTGTCTTATTGTTTTGCAGACTGGTCGGCTGATCTAGAATGCACTGTCTAAGGAACAACTCATTAATTGGAGGTCCTAGTATGAATTTGCTTCAAGTCACCTAGAGGCAGTGGGGCATGGTGGACATGTCTGTCACCTGAGGCAGTGGGGCATGGTGGACATGTCTGTCACCTGAGTGCTTGCAGACTGGAGGTTGTAGGGAGCCTCAGAGTCAGCTCAGGACACCCCGAGACCAAGTTCTCAGCACAAAGGAGGTGTATTTGCTCCAGAGGAACAGAGGGCAGAGATAAAGGAAAAAGACAGGAGGTAGAGAACCAGAGAGATGGTGATAGGAACAAAGGAAATGAGAGAGAGAGGGAAAGGGAGAGGAAGCAGGGGTATTTGTCTCAGAGGACAAAAGATTGTGTTTGGATAGAGAGGAGACAGCAGTGGCCCCTAGGAAAATGGCAGTTTATAAAGGTGAATGGGACAAACTCCCTGTTAGGATGAGGTGCTTAATTTTGATTAGACATGTTAATTAAGTGAGCCAAAGGGAGTTTTTGATTGCTGGACTTCAATACTTTGATAGCTGGACCTTAGTGGTCAGCCTTAGAAGGAGGAAGTGACCAAATAAGGGAATAGACTTGGGGACTTAGGGATGTGATCTAATGGCTTTTAGCAAGGCAGAGAAAAAGGGGGAGAAAAGCAAGGCCCTTCTCCTGCCCGAGCCATGATTGCCACACTCGGGCTGGCTAGAGTCCTGAAGTTCAGTCCATGATCATCATGGCAGGAAGCAGGGCAGTGCCCAGGCAGGCTTGGTGCGGGAGGAGTTGAAAGTTCTACATCTTGTTCCAAAGACAAACAGAAGAGTGACTTCCAGGCAGGTAGGAGAAGGGTCTCAAAACCCACAGTGACACATTCCTCCAACAATGCCACACCCTTATTGTGCCACTCCCTGGGCCAAGCATAGTCAAACTGCCACAAGTCCCTTCAAAGGATCAGGAGTTCAAGGTTATCCCCAACTACACTGGGCATATGATGAAAGTCTGGGCTACATGAAATTCTGTTTTAAAACAGCAACAGCACCAACTACACTTCCAAATGATGCCCTGAGACCCAAATACCTGCTCTCTAGGGAGACCTCTTGGTCCTCAACACAAACCATCCTGTTACCCTGGCTTGTCAAAAATATCACTTTATCCAACACCCTGGGCCTTTGCACCTGCTGTTCTCAAGCAGCCTAGAGTGCCTTTCTCTTACCTTTGATCCTTCTCTTTTGGCCTCAGGCCTCCTCTGACCCCAGTAGTCCTTCCTGGCTCCTAGCACCTCTGGTGGACCCCTCCTATTCTCTACATGTCTCCCCTTGCAGAGCATTTCTCTGCTTTGTTCATCTGTTCCCCTGGCCACACGCACCCTCACTGAGATGGCTCACTCTTCCAGGAAGCCCTCGGGCTGGTTTGGTGTGCACAGGTCTGTCACCAGCTTCTATTCCGGGACAAAGGAGCAGCAGCATCTCTCCGTCAGCCCAGTTGGCAAGACACTAAGTTTTGTTTGTTTGTTTGTTTGTTTGTTTGTTTTGACATTACTATCTGTGCTGGTTGTCGTCGTTGTTGTTTTGGTTGGGGGTTTTGTCACCTTGACACAGGCTAAAGTCGTCTGGGAGGAAGCCTTCACTGAGAAAGCATTCCCGCTGGATCGGCTGTGGGCAAGCCTGTGTGGGTCATTTGCTGACTAATGGTTTATGTGGGTGGGCCTGTGCCATGGAGCAGGGTGGGTGCCAGCTAAGCCAACCATGAAGAACAAGCCAATAAACAGTGTTGATCCACGGCCTCTGCTTCCGTCCCTGTTGATCCATGGCCTCTGCTTCCGTCCCTGCCTCCAGGTTCTTTCCTGACTTCCTGCCCTGACTTCCTTCAGTGAAGGGGTGTAACTGCAAGTGTAAGATGAAATAAATCCTTTTTTCCCCAGGTTGCTTTTGGTCAGGGTGTTTATTACACAGTAGAATCCCTGACTACGACACTGTCCCTGTCTTCCATTTGTGGAAATTGGTCAGGGCTCTAGCTCATGGCATATGGTGGACTTGGGATTTGAACTGAGGGCAAAAGAACACAAATATCCTGACTGCTAATTATGCTATAAAAGAGGACAGCTCAGGTCAGCCAGGGCTACACAGTGAGACCCTGTTTCATGGAGTGGTGGTAGGGCAATGGTAGTGGGGCAACAGTGCCGTTACGGTCCTATCGCTGCTATGATAAATGACCAAATGTGGATGGCTTAGAGCAGCCAAGGTGTAGCAGGGTGTGGTGGTACAGGCCAACCACCCCAGCTCTCAGGAAGCAGAGGCAAGAGCCTCTTATTCTGAAGCCAGTGTGGGCTGCAGTGTGGTGATCCGCCTCAAAAAAGGGGTCCTGGCTTGCTTACATCTGCAGAAGCCATTTTTCATTTTGTTCTGTTTTGTCTGGACATGGTGCCTGCAGATCATGCACAGATTTGATCGTGAACTTCTAATCTCCTGTTGCCACCTCAGGAGTGCTGATACATGTGTGTTAGGGATCAAACCTGGTATTTCCTACACTGTACCCACCAGACCTATTCAAATACGGTCACACCTCCAGGTGCGGGGTGGGAGGGGACTGTAGCAATGGAGGTGGGAGCAGGCTTGGGCCAGTCAGCAACCTCTCAAGGTGGTCTCCTTCACGGAGGAGAGAGGCTGGAGAGAGCAGGATGTCCCAGTGTCACACACAGAAGGAAGCTGCTCACAGCTCCCTCTGCACACCACTCAAAGCAGACAGCTATGCCTGACGCCCAAGCCCCAGTGCCACTGGTTACCAGCGGACTGTGTGGCCCCTGCTAGCCTGGGGGTCCTGGCTCATGGGACCCTTGACTTGGTCTGAAGGAAGCACCACTGGGCCAGGCTCCAGGCCTGAAGCAGACACAATCTACGCAGGTCCATAGGATTCTGAAAACACCACCAGCCCTACCTGCTCTAAAAACAAAGAGTAGATCTTATGTTCATAACTGCACACAGCCCTAAGGCTGAGTCAGAGCGAAAGGTTCTCCGTGGGTCTCCTCCCCACCCCGCTGGAAAGGACAAGTGCCTAGGATTCCACAGGCCTGCTCACTCTAGGCCCCTAGTGACAGAAGCAACGGCTACTCTGAGTGGCTGGGAGCTCCCCAGGTTGCCATCACGATCCCTCTGCAGCCCCCACCACAGAACAGTGGAAGGAGACTGTTACCCTATCCTGAGTGTTCCCAAGACGACACACGCACACAGGAGCCAGGCTTAGGCTGCCTCACGCACACATCACTGCGGGATGATTTCGGTCATGTTCCCAGAGGGAAGACACAGGGCACCCAGGGCCTCTCTCTGCACAGGAAGGCAGGAAGTTAGCTCAAACCTGCACTGGGCAGCCTTTGGCCAACCACTCAACCTCTCTGTGCCTCCGGTTCTTCAGTCTGCCAGAAAGATGGCAGCAGGCCAGTGGTACAAATAAATTATCCAAGAGATCCAAAAGGCGGGAAGTAAGAGTTTATTAAACGCATCGCCAGCACAGTGACCAGTGACTCCACAAGGAGGGGTCTTGAGGTTGCTATGCAAATCTTTTGTAGCAGTTGAAGGATGGTACGTAGTCTCATAGGTCATACCTAAGGGGTCAGGCTGAATTTTGTCTTGTTAGGAAGTGATGTTACAACAGCAATGGTCTCTCAAGTGAGATTGGTCACTTGGGTGAGGCTCCATGGGTCACCAGGAGGTGGGCTCTACATTTATATTGGCTCCAGGCAGTCAGGGGCTGACGGTTACAAGATGAGGCTCTCTGTCTTTGTCTTGGACACCAGTGTTGGTGTCAAGATTGACCAGAAAGCACTTGGCTGATGCACAGAGAGCACTGGCCTCTGCCGTGAGCAGTGGTGTAAGCACCAGACATGCGTGAGGCTGCGTGCCCATGGGCCCATACAGACCCCATAAAGGCTCATCTGCTGGACTGAAGAGTTAGCTCCGCAGCACCACTGCTCTCTCAGAGGACCTGAGTTTGGTTCCTGCCTCTAACTCAAGCTCCCTGGGATACCATGCTCTCTTCTGGCTTTGGGAGTCACTGCACTCATGTGTACAAAGACACTTGCATAATTAAAAAGAAAAAGGCTGGCAAGGTGACACATGCCTGTCATCCCAGCTCTCATGTGGGGGCAAAGGATCCGGGGCTCAAGATGATCCTCAGCTGCATAATGAGTTTTGGGGTCAGCATGAGATACGGGCTCAAGAAAATACCAAAAATGGGCTTAGTGAAATGTTTGCTTCCCTCCTGGCAACAGGCAGAGATATAGTGGTATTCTTACATCAGTCAGGGGCAGGGCAGTTGGTGCTCCTTTGTTCATCCTAGCTTCATGCCTGGCTTGGTGGGCAAAGCTGTCTTATGCCTGGGACTCATAAAAGTCAAACCAAGCACCCACCAGAGGAGAGAAAGGGAAAGTGAACAGGGCAAAGGAGGAGTAGCACGGGAAGCTCTTCGGTGTGTTTCTCTCACAGAGTCAGCGAAGAAGGCCAGGCGAACCAATGCCACCAATGCCACAGAATTGTTGAGCGAAGACCACCAAAGCCCAGCAACGCGTGGCAAGGCGAACCAATGCCACACAGCGCCACCCACTGTCTGTTGGGTTATACTTACATCCTTTCCAAACAGCAAGGGTCCTCTCCAAGCATTCGCTGCAGCAAAATATCACGGGCCCCTTTTCCAGGCAGCTTCCTGAAAAGACACCATGTGTCTGTTCTTAGCAAAACATCCTCCCACGTGTCTGTTTCTGTGAAACATCCTCTCATAAGACAGTTCTAGAAAAAAAAATCACATGACACAACTGAGTCTCCCAAGAAACCAGAAACTTCCACTTCACTAGCTTGTATTATGTGGCCAGAAATCTAAGCAGCACCCACCTGCTTAGTTTTCTTGTCCAGATCTGGCAAGTATCAAAACTGAAAATCCTACCAGAAAAACCAGTCACTTCCTTGTCTCCAAAGCCTGCTACCTCCCCCAACACTTGGCTCTCCAGATCTCTATGGATGGTTTCAACATGTCAGTCATCTAGAGGGCCACACTCTATCTTTTTTTTTTTTTTTTTTTTTTTTTTTTGGTTTTTCGAGACAGGGTTTCTCTGTATGGCCTCGAACTCAGAAATCCGCCTGCCTCTGCCTCCCAAGTGCTGGGATTAAAGGCGTGTGCCACCACGCCCGGCTCACACTCTATCTTTAACCACTTCTCTCTCTGCCCACATTCTCCAGGGCTAATAGGTCCCAAACAGCAACTCCAGCATCACCTGCTTTCTTTATTAGGTGAGTGTTGAGGTTTGGTCTGTTGCTGTGTATTGTAATGCTAAGTATGGGCCCCAAGACCTGGTTGATAAGTGTGGGTCCCCCAAGATACAAGTGTGATCACATGATACAAGCATGTAGATCTTTAAGTGATGCTATGTGACCCTGCCCCCCAAGTTATTTCTGATTGGTAAATAAAGGTGCCTATAGCCTATAGTTGGGCAGAATTGAGATAGGTAGGGCTTGGGTTTCCCAGCCTGAAGGTCAGAGGAGATCAAGAGAAAAGGGAGAAGAAGGTGGAGGAGGAGGAGGAGGAGGAGGAGGAGGAGGAGGAGGAGGAGGAGGAGGAGGAGGAGGAGGAAGAGGAAGAGGAGGAGGAAGATGCCATGGGTTAGGAGTCAAGAAAGCGTGGCTGACCGACTGGAGTTAAGAGCAGCCCAGATGAAACATAGTAAGTCATAACTCAGGGATATCAATAGGAAATAGATTTTAATAGCATAGACGATAGATATCTGCCCAGCTCTAATGTTGATGAAAGCTTATTGTACACATACAGGTTGTGTATGTCTTTTATCCAGGAACTAAATGGTCAAAGGTGGGGTAGAAACTCTGGATTGGAAATTAAAAATTTCTACAACAGGTGAGACATGCGAGGAGTCTGAGGTGCTCGTTGGCCAGGTGTGCCCTGCTTCCTATCTCTTATTCCCAGCTGTGACTCCCAACAGCTTTTTATTGGGCCTGGTAGTTTGCTGAGATGTACTCTTCACAAGTAAGCCAGCTTGTATCCTCCCTCAATGCTTTAGAGGAACTTCCTAATAGTTTTAGGTTCACAGTCAAGTTGGAAAGGTAACAGAGTTAACACACTTCTCTGTGCAATGTCCCTATCCTCACTGTCTTCTACAACATCATCATCAATGCTGGGCTGTAGGAACTATATCCCAAGGAGTGCTGGGCCTGCCTGCAAGGGCCTCTGCAGGAGACGCTGTCTGGCTCTTAAAAGCAGAGTCCCTCTGGCTAGTCCCTCTCCTTCCTACTACCCTTCCTCTACCAAGGCAGGAAGCAGAACTCAACCCTCATCCCCAACTCCCACCCTGTCTCAGTCAGGATTTCTATTCCTGCACAAACATCATGACCAAGAAGCAAGTTGGGGAGGAAAGGGTTTATTCGGCTTACACTTCCATACTCCTGTTCATCACCAAGGAAGTCAGGACTGGAACTCAAGCAGGTCAGGAAGCAGGAGCTGATGCAGAAGCCATGGAGGGATGTTCCTTACTGGCTTGCTTCCCCTGGCTTGCTCAGCCTGCTCTCTTATAGAACCCAAGACTGCCAGCCCAGAGATGGTCCCACCCACAAGGGGCCCTTGATCACTAATTGAGAAAATACCCCACAGCTAGATCTCATGGAGGCATTTCCCCAACCGAAGCTCTTTTCTATGTAATAACTCCAGCTGTGTCAAGTTGACACAAAACTAGCCAGTACACACCCCAAGGTGGTATAGAACCCGGGGCAATATCTTTAACCCTGTAGCAGCCAGCTGTGAGGAGCTATTCCATCTTCCTTGTCTGGTCCCAACTGATATGATCCTTATTCCACAGGGATCCTGTACCACCTCCTGGAGGAAGGAATCCACATGGAGAGGCCAGAAACATCTGAGCAGACAGGCTTGCTGCATCCCTCCATCGGCTTTGGTCTTCTCAGGCTCTGCAGGTCTCTGTGTGTGCTTTGCCTCCAGAGTGTCTGTGTTGGTGTTTATGGCTAGAGAGGGAAATGGATGGCATCTCCACTATAGAGGCAGTGCTGATGTTAAGGTCCTGTTGCCCAATTGGTTCTTGATTTGTCAGTAAAGAAAGCCATGGGCCAATTGCTGGGTGGAAGGTACAGGCAGCACTTCCAGGACCCTGGGGTAAAGGGGGAAACGCAAAGAAGGAGAAAAGGAGTTCGCCATGCCTTGGAGAGAGAAGAACCAGCTAACCATGTGAGGTCTTGGGAGGAGCAGTGGGCTGTGGCTGCTCCTATAGGAAGGTCAGAGATGTCTAGCAGGGACTAGATTGAACTGACCCGACTAAGGTCAGGGCAGGTGGAAGGAGTGGAGCTAAGAGTAATAATAAGAGCATGTTTTCCAGGTGGAGGTAGAGTGCCCAGCAACTGTGCCAAGAAGGCAAGTTGAAAATGAACAACTGTGTGTGTGGCTTTTATCTAAGGATTTAAGGGAACCCAGGCAGGGGCTGGTAGCTTGTCCTCCATTCCTGGAGCAAAGGCGATTATTGCAAAACTACATGCAACACTCCATCCAACTGCACTCTGTGTGTGTGTATGTGTGTGTGTGTGTGTGTGTGTGTGTATACAGGTATGTAAGTGTCTGCTGTGTGTGTATATGTATATATGTATATTTGTGTGTGTGTGTGTGTATGAATGTGTGTGTGAGTGTCTTGTGTGCTTACATGTGTATGTGTGTGCATGTGTCTGTGTGAGCCTTGTGTGTATGTATGTTTGTATATGTATATGTGTGTGAGTGTGTATGTATATGTTTGTGTGTATGTCTGTGTGTACATGAGTGTGTGCGAGAGACACATGTCTCTGCATGTACCTTTGCAGCTACACTCATCAAGGGTGTCAGATCCCTTGATTCTGGCATTACAGGTGGCTGCAGCAACCCAGAATGGGTGCTAGGATCAGAACCCAGGCCCTCTGCAAGAGCAGCACTCTCTTAATCCCTGAGCCACCTCTCCAACCCCCTCCTGGAACTTGTGAAGGCATGGTTCCTTGTTTCTGCCACAGTGCACCGTACTCCAGGCTAACTGGCCTACAAGCTTCCAGCTTATTCTCCTGCCTCCGCCCATTCTCAGTGTAGGAGTGTGGGGATGAGTGACGCCCATCACCACACCAGGTCTTCTCACCAGTAGGCTACAAGAAGCAGACTAAGGACATCCAGCTTGCGTGACCACTGCTTTTTACCTGTTGAGCTGTCTCCCTGACCCCTCTGAATGCACTTTCAGTTTGTTCATTTATTCTTGAGGTGCTGGATATCAAACCCAAAGCCCTGTATGCCCAGGCATGGTCTCTCCTCTGAGCTGTAGCCCAGCATCTGAGCTACATTTATCTGCCCTGTCTCACTGAGCTCCCCTAGGCTGGCACAGTGCCTCCAACTCCCTTTCTCTTCTCTACTTAGTTTTGATGGCTGTCTCCAGAGTGCTAAGTGATCTTCATTGTGGATTTGCCTCCTCTTTGCCTCGTGGTCAGACTGAAGTGGTGGGTGATGGATGGTGGGCTGTGGGAGAAAGATGTCAGAGAGAAGGGTCCTGTTGTCATGTACTACTAAGGGTGCTGGTGTCTTGAAGACCCAGCTGTGGCTGTTGGCCTTGGTTACTAGCTGAGCAAGGTGACTTGTTTGGCAGTCTTCTGCGTGGGTGAGTCACTCCAACTCCACTACAGAGTCAGTGTGGAAGCCCTGACGCTGGCTGCTGTTAGTTTGCTATCCACGTGCTATGTGGCTCTGCCTGAGGACAGAGGGTGCCTCCATGAGGCAAGACTGGGTGACATTTTTATGTCACATTAGGCTGCTCTCTGGCAGAATTGGGCTCAGACTTGCCGTTGTGCAGAAGATGCTCAGGCAGCCCAGGAACCAAACCCTGGTCACGTGGCATTCCCTCCTCTCTTCTCAGCTCTAAGCTGTGCTTGCTGAAATTGACAGCTGGCAGCAGGCCAGAGGATATGCCCTGACCCCTGTACCTTCACTGTAGCCACCAGCCTTCGGAGATGCAAGACTCCAGAGAGCTCCTGATTGCTGCTGCCCAGGGACCTTGGAAAATGCAAAGGCTGTGTTAATGGTTCATCTGATAAAAATGCTTTCTATTTCAAGCATTGGGAGCTGAATTCAATCCCCAGCACAATGTAAAAAGAGGGGCATGGTGAAACGCACCTGTAATCCCAAAATCTTGCCTAATTGGTGAGCTCCAGGAGAAAGACATTGTATCAAAAAACAAGGCAGAGGGAGATTAAAGAAGATATCCAGCCCGGGCATGGTGGTGCAAGCCTTTAATCCCAGCACTCAGGAGGCAGAGGCAGGCGGATTTCTGAGTTTGAGGCCAGCCTGGTCTACAAAGTGAGTTCCAGGACAGCCAGGGCTACACAGAGAAACCCTGTCTTGAAGCCCCCCCCCAAAAAGATATCCAATGCCAACCTCAGGTCTCCACATATACACATGTGCATGCACACACATACACAGAAAGAGAGAGAGAGAGAGAGAGTCTGAGCCTAAATTGCAAAAGGTCCAAGATAGGCTTCAAGATGCCTTAGTCTGAGCTAAGTGTGGTGGCACAAGCCACAAGCCCTTGGAGGCAGAGGCAGGAGGGCCTCTGTGAGCTCAAGGACAGCTTGGTCTACATAGCTAGTTCCAGGACAGCCAGAGCTACATACTGAGACCGACCCTGTCTACAAAAGAGCAAACAAGCAAATGGATGCCTTATCCTGGAAGGCAGGTGCTCTTGGGTTTCAGGCCAGGATAAGGGACTGAGGTGTATATTTTGCATACTGAGACTGATCCAGCCTCCAGGTTCTCCCCACAGTCCCAGCCTAGTATACCCGCCCTCTACCCTAAACTTTCTAGCCCAATGGCTGGGCTTCTCTTCCCAGAGGCTCCTCCCTGTATGGTTGCTTCCTTCTCTCCCCATTTCTGCATTTTCTCTCTCTGCTGCCCCTGCTCATTCCCTCTTCCTCTGTCTCCTTCCCTCTGTCTCCCTCTCCATGGCAACTTCCCTGGCCTCATTCCGTCGGACCAGAGAACTCGACCAAGAGTGGTTTTCCAATAACCCTGCCTTTATATGTACTCTAATTCAGCGTGAGCTGCCCCATTTCACCAGCAGAGAAATAACTTCTCAGGTGCCATATGATGAGATCACCCTGTCCTCCTTTCAATGCCTGCGGTCCCAACAGAAGAAGCAGTCCACATGGTGTCTTTGGACAATCTTTGTCATCTCCCTTGTCCTCTCCTTGTTTCCACGAGCTGAAGAAACTCAGGTTCTCCAACAGGAATGCTGACAGCAGAGGAAGGTCAGAGATACTGAGTCACCCCAGAGCGGCCCTTTCTCCTCTTCTCTCTAGGACCAAGACTCTTCCTCTGTAAAATGGGGATGGGGCTGATTCTAGTTTGTTTGTTTTTCCTTTCGACTCAGAAGTCCCGGCACCCAGGGTTCTCTTATTGCCTAAGACTGCGGCACCCCCTGCTGGCCAGGAAATGCCTGGTGCTCTCTGATTTCCCTACAGGCAGTTTTAGGAAGGACAGCTTGGCTAATCTGAGGAGGTCAGCCTTTGGGATTTAGAGCTGGGCTCTGGGTATCAGTCAACTTGGATTCCAATCTTAGCCCCTCCACTTACTAAGAAGGGCCCTCAAGCGTGCTGTGAAGTTGCTCAAAACCCAGACCAACGCTTATCTGTAATATGCATAGCTTCCGTGGCTTTAAGAAAATATTTATTCCTTTCTATTTTATTTATATTCTTGTTTGCTTGCATGTATGTACATGTACTGTGTATGTTTCTTGTAACTGAGAGGATCAGAAGATCCCAGGTCCCGTAGGAGTGGAATTACAGAGGGTTCTGAACTGCCTTGTGGGTGCTAAGGTCCAATTTGGGCCCTCTAGCGCAGTAAGTGCTCTTAACTGTTGAGTCGGATCTCCAGCCCTCGTTTGTTTGTTTTGTTTTGTTCTGTTCTGTTTTTTTTTTTTTTCGAGACAGGGTTTCTCTGTATAGCCCTGGCTGTTCTGGAACTCACTCTGTAGACTAGGCTGGCCTCGAACTCAGAAATCCGCCTGCCTCTGCCTCCCGAGTGCTGGGATTAAAGGCGTGCGCCACCACGCCCGGCCTGTTCTGTTTTTTTAAGACAAGGTCTTACTTTGTAGCTCTGGCTAGCCTGGAACTCTTATGTATAGACCAGGTTGGTCTTGGACTCACTGAGATTCTCTTTGTTCCGATTCCCGAGTGCTGTCTGTCACCTAGTCTTCTCTCTCTCTCTCTCTCTCTCTCTCTCTCTCTCTCTCTCTCTCTCTTCTTTTTTTGAGACAGACTCTGTTGTCCAGGCTGGCTGTGAACCTTCAACTACTATCTTTTCTCAGATTCCTGAGTGTTGGAAATTACAGGCATGAGCCACCATGCCCAATATGCTTTTGTGTGTCCTGTGTCACTCCTTCTTCCACCCTGTCATGTGTGTGCACGTGTGCAAATGTGGAGATCAGAGGACAAAGGACGACTTGGCTCTCTCCTAGTGACTCAGTCCTCAGGCTGAGCTGCAGGCATCCTCAGCTGCCATCTTGCTGACTCTCCATTTTACTTTTTCGTTTTGATAGAGGTTTAAAACCTCTGAGAAAGCAGGTCTCGCCCTCGAGTGCCCAACTCAGGAAACCCTCATTTTAAAAAAAATCCCCTGAAATTTCCCAGTTCGAAACCAGAAAATCCCTCAATACTCACTGGGTCGGTCCTCCTCCCAGGATTTCCAAATCCTAAAATCATTTGCAACTTTTCTCTCAGAGGTCACTAATGAGAGTCCAAGAGAGTTTCAGCAGCAGCTGTCGAAACTCCTCTTGAACAGAACGAGGAACGTCCCTGGTCTCAGCAGGGAGCTGAGGCAGGAGGATCATTAGTCACAGATTTTGGGCTCCCAATGGCATCACCCCAGTATCTGCCTATGTCGTCATGTGGCCTTCTCCCCAGGTTGGAGGACCACAGACACTGGTGGGAAGATTGATCCAGGATCTTCCATTACTATTTGATCCCGTTGACAAGGCCCAATTTCCAAGTAAGTTCTTATCCGGGGGTTCTGGTCCTTCACTGTGTTGGAAGGACCCTCCTTCAGTAGTTCCTGAGACTCATGGGATCTCTCCCACGGGAATATCCCTCCAGCATGAGGAAGAGATTCTCTGCCACTCCAGAGTCTTCCTCTAGAGGGCGCTCAGCCATCCTGGAAGTGCCCAGCTCCGTGGGGGGGGGGGGGGGGACAGTCTCACCTGCTTCTCCCAGACACCAAGCACTCACGCCTGCTACCCGACGGCAGGGATGGAGGCTCCAGGTCTAAATTTTTTTTTTCTTGGTTTTCGAGACAGGGTTTCTCTGTGTAGCCCTGGCTGTCCTGGAACTCACTTTGTAGACCAGGCTGGCCTCGAACTCAGAAATCCGCCTGCCTCTGCCTCCCGAGTGCTGGGATTAAAGGCGTGCGCCACCACACCAGGCTCAGGTCTAACTTTTGTGGTTGACAGAGGAATAAATGAAGACTCAAAGACAGACAGAGGCTTCCTGAGGTCACATGGGTGACTGAGAACCAGAGTTAGACCTGCAACCAGAACTCTTTCCCACCTCTGCTGTCTACAGGGAACACCCTGTGGACAAACTTTTATTCTATAAAGAAACAAAGTCATTCCCTAGCACCCTCCCTTGTCTTTATCCATAGCAAAATAAATAGCTGCTCCCTCCAGAGAGGTGACAGCAGTATTGGAGTCCAGTGGAGATGAAGAACTTGCTGGAAGGCCTTAGTCCTGGCTCTCATAGTCAGCCATCCTCCTCCTCCTCAGACTCAGATGCCATCTTGGGCAGGTCATCCTCCTGATTCTCCGCTGGAATATTCCCAACCTGGCATCCCACATGAATTTGATGGTCCCTTTGAATTCAGCCATCTCATCCCCAAACAGCTTCAGGACAGGGGCCTGCTCTGGGGTCAGCACGTCACCCTCCTTGCATACTTCAATAATCAGGCAGCAGGGTCACCACACCTTTCTTGAGGGCAGTGGGTAGACCCAACAGCCTCAGCTGTGGCTCCATGGAATGAGGGAACTGATTCAGGGGTCCTAGATCCAGGCTCACAGTTAGTGTCCGCCTTGTTCCCAGCTCTGTATACTGTGTGAACCACATCCGCCGCCTTCTTCCTGCGGGTGGTAAAAAGGAGCCTAGTCTCACCTCTCAACTCCCTGCTGACCTGATGTAGGTTGTCAGATGGCTTTGACCCAAGGCCACCACCATCACCTTGAGTTTGCTGTGCTTCCAGGCATTTCGATGTCCCTCAGCTTGCTCTTCCTCATGTTGGCCACAGAGAAGATGAAGAGGTGCTTGTAGGCACCCATACATTTCCTAAGCTCTTCTATCAGGTTCTGCTTGAGTTACAAGCCTTGGCAGTTTTTCTTAAGGAAACTTTCTTGTTTCGTTTGCATTTGGGCACTGTGCTAAAAGCATGTACCGCAACTGGACCTCTTGAGCCCTTCAGTGTCCTCATAGTTCTAGAGCACTATGGGAGGGACAGCCAACCCAACTGTCCATCCTCGGGCACATAATGCTACACACACACACACACACACACACACACACACACACACACACACACACACTTATGCTCAGCCCACACCTAAGTACAATGCCACCTCACTTAATCAACTTCCCTACCACTTAAGCCTACGCACTCAGGGATGGGAAGAAAGGCAGGCAGCGGCTCTCCCACTGTGTTAACTTCCTGAAGCCTCACTAACAATCAGCCACACACTCAGGGGTTAGCATCATTCTTTTATAGTTCTTGAGAGGCAGAAATCCACAGTGATTTTCTTGTGGCTAAAAGCCTTTGGGAGGCTCTTCCGGCTTCCTGAGGCTGCAGCCTCCCTTGCCTCACGGCTCCTTCATTAGGTCTCTTCTGTAACTTCTGCTACTGGTGCCTTTCCAATTCTTGCCTTTTGGGAGTATCTCTGTGACTATGGTAGACTCCCTGGCTCCTTAATGAAGTCCTTTTTGAAGCACCCTGAGCACTGGATGGAGGACTTGGAAGTTCTCAAGGGCCGTTATTCATGTCTGATTTTATGTGGGTTCTTTTTTTTTTTTATTATTTAAAAATTTAAAACTATTTGCTTATGTTTTTGTGTGGATTAAAAACATTAGTGATTAACTCTGAGTCACCAAAAATGTATTTGTATCAAATTAAGGAAAGAAACCAAAGTCCTCCCCTTGGGGTCACTGAACCAAGAGTGAGCTCAGATTAGAACTTTCCACTATAGTCTCCCTGTGTCTTCTGTCCTCTTGTCTGTCTGTTGTATGTGTCTGAATCTCTGCCTGCCTGAAGGCTGCCGTGTGACTGTGTCCCTGTGCCTATGTCTGAATGTGTCTGTCCCTAACAAATGGCTTTGCTCTGTTCTTATTGCACAACACAGAAAGCAATTTTTGTTGTTTTGTTTGTTTTGCTTTATTTTCAAAATGTAGCTGTGGTTGTCCTGGAACTCACTATGTAGATCAGGCTAGCCTCAAACTCACAGAGATCATCCTACCTTTGCCTCCTGCTGGGATTAAAGGCACACACCACTGCATCCACCCTGTTTAACATCACCACAATTTTTATTTGATGTGTGTGGGTGTTTTGGCTGTACGTCTGTCTGTGCACCACATATTTGCAGTGCCTGAGAAGGTCAGAAGAGGGTGTCAGAGCCTTTGGAACTGGAATTCCAATTGTTAGTTGGCAGGCAGGGTCTGGGACCTGAACCATGTTTTTCTGGAAGAGGAACAAGTGCTCAGAATTAGGTCCTTCTTCATATTTTATGGTACTGGGATGAAATCTTGACCTTATGCATTCTAGACTACATTCCAGACTTGGAAGAGTACCATGTAGCCTCCTACACATCTGTCGCTCCCCCTCTCTTATGTCTCTCCCCATAACCCCCCGGGCACATCTATGCACCAGGTCCTAGATGACCACTGCTGTTCAGAACGAAAGGGAAAGAGAAGGAGATTGAGCCAACACAGGAGACTGTGCTCTCCCCATGGCTCTCACAACCATGAGGCTGAGGCCTTCTTGATAGTAACAAAATTATAGGCTCAGTTTGTGTCAGGTCCTTAATTTAAACACCTTGTGGTTGGAGGCACACACTAGCCCTTTGTTAGCAAGGATTCTCCATAAAAGTAGGTCTGATATGGTTTATTATGGACACACAGCCACAGAGGCCAGGAAGTCCTGAGATCTGCCAGTCACAGAAGCCGGAAGGGCTCAGACCCAGACGCGTGAAGCTCCTGTAATAATAATAATATTATTATTGTTGTTGTTGTTGTTGTTGATTATTTTAGACAGGATCTCTCTATTATGTAGCCTTGGCTGTTCTGGAACTCCCTGTGTAGACTAGGCTGGCCTCAAACTCATAGATTCAATTTTCCTCTGCCTTCTGTGCTGGGATTAAAGGCATGCGCCACCACACCCAGCTTATTATTACATTTAGAGTGAGTGTTGGTGTGAGAGGGTCGTGTGTGTGTGTGTGTGTGTGTGTGTGTGTGTGTGTGTGTAATGGCACACACTGAGGTCAGAGAACAACTTACAAGTAGGAGTCAATCTCTCAATCCACCATGTTTTCCAGAGATCAAACTCAGGTTGTCAGCCTTGGTGGCAAGCACCTTTCCCTGCTGAGAAATCTTGCTGGGCCTGGGGCTGTTGTTTAAGTACTGGAGTCCATAGGCCTAAGAGTCCAGAGCTCTTATGTCCAAAGAGAGAATAAGAGAGGTGTTAGGCTTTGGAGGCAAGAGCAGATCTTGCCAATGGTGAAGGTCCTTGGAGCATTGATTCAAGTTTTACCTCGTCCTCCAGAAGCCCTCACACATGCAGCAGAGACTGTGTTTTGCCAGCTATGGGGCATTCCTAGCCCAGTGAGGAGACACTCAAGTTAACTACCACATGCCCTCTGAAGAAACTGAGGCCCACACAGGCAAAGTGACTTGACCATGGTCACACATCCTGCGCTCCAGTCTCTTAGGTCCATGTTCACTGGATGTTGAAGGAATATCCGTGTGATGGGTAGGGTGCAGGGCAGGGGGGCTCTAGAACACGCTGTGGCCAAGATCTGGGCACATGCTGGGAGGCCCTCAGTACTCATTATGCCTGCCACTGCCCCTCTTCCAGGCATTGACCTTCTCATCCCTAGGCACATGTGTCCCACACCATCCATAGCCAGATGTCCCCAACAGCCTCCTTCTGCCAGCTGAGCCCTCTCCATCACTACAGCCCCAGGGACCTGCTGATGGTGGCCCAGCTGCAGGCATGAGGTCCAGAACCCCGTGGGCCCTTATTTATTCTCAAAGCTAGAAACAGCTGATGTCTTTTTTTCTTTTGAGCCACAGTCTCAGGCCAGGCTGGCATTAAACTCACAGGGCAACCTTGAATCTCCTGCCTCTACCTCCTCATTGCGAGGTTACAGTGAGTTATGGAGTGCTGGGGACCAAGCCCAGGGCTTTGTGCATGTTAGGCAAGCACTCTACCAGCTGTGACTCCCCCTCCCCCAGCTGCAGCTGACTTCTGAGGACCTGCCTAACACTTTATCTCAGATTACTTAAGTGTTTTGTCTTGTTGAGACAGGGTTTCTCTGTATAGCCCTGGCTGTCCTGGAACTCACTCTGTAGATCAGGCTGACCTCAAACTCAGAGATCCACCTGCCTCTGCCTCTGTAGTGCTGGGATTAAAAGCAAGCAGCACCACTACCTGGCAAATTTGATCATAAAATCCAAGGAAAGACAGCTTTCCGTGAGATTGGCTCAGTTACTTCACAGACTTGACTTGTCCAGTCTCAAGTCTGAGAAGTACTGGGCTAAACTCAAACCAGATTAGCCCACTGGAGCCTATTTGCTTTCCTGCCAACGCTCCGAAGGAGGCAGGAAATAAGCCTGCTAGACCAGGGCCCTCAGAGACTGGGCTTGGAGGTGGGCAAGATGTTGTTCGGTGGGTGAGGGGCAGGAAAGCCTGGTAAGAGCACGGTAGCTGCAGCAAGGGTGTGGTGTAGAAAGGGTGTGGTGGCCATGGGTACCTGAGAACGGCCAGTGTGCTGCCGGGCTCACCTGAGTGTATGAGCCGGAGGTGTACCCTCAGGAAGAAGATGATGTAAGCTTTGGAAACCGGCAAACTCCACCCCACCCCATGTCCTTCTGGTGCAGGCTTCTGAGTTACCTTGGCCCTCCACCTCCAAGCTGATGAAACAGTAAATTGTTCAGAAACTGGATGCAAATGAGAGAGCGCTCAGTCAGCACTTGCGAGGCAGAGGTAGGCGGATCTCTGAGTTTGAGGCCAGCCTGATGTACAGAGTGAGTTCCGGGACAGCAGGGCTACACAGTTAAACCCTGTCTTATAAACAAAACATAACAAAACAACAGAGACAGATAGACAGACAGACAGACAGACAGACAGACAGACAGACACACACACACACAGAGAGAGAGAGAGAGAGAGAGAGAGAGAGAGAGAGAGAGAAAACAGCTACCCAGGGGCATGAAGATGTGTCCACCTGCAGAGGTGACCACTGACTCAGAGACCAGTTCTATATCTACATATAAATTCCTTCTTTTTTTTTTTTTTTCTTTTTTTTGAGATAGGGTCTCTCTGTATATCCCTGACTGTCCTAACTCACCACCTTCCTGCACTTTCAATGGCTGCTTTGATTAGTAGTAAAATGCTATTAGTCCTTAAAATAAATAGAATAAACAAGCAAGCTCATGCTTGTGAGACCTTTAGTGACTGAACCATCATCCCAGCCTCTGCTAGCACTGAACTCGGGGCAAAGAGTGATGGATGGGTCTGTCTGGCCTTTCTGTCTGAGGGGGCTGCTGTCTGTGGCCAGCTAGACAGGCCGGTGACATGAAGGGTGTTAGGACAGGCTTGTAAGCAGTCCTCAAGGATTGGTTTGTTTGGTTTTGTCTCAAGTGCCAGGATGTCAGCTACCATATCAACATGTTTGTCACACATCCAGCCCACTGAGCTCATTGCATGCCCAAGTGACAGATGATCTTGTGACCCCCGCAATAGAGGGATAGACCGAGGGTTCAAGAGAAAAGGCTAGAAGGAAGATTTGAACCCCAGTAGTCTGGGTTCCTCCATGGATCTAGATGCTAATGGATTTTATGGGAACTCCTAGATCTAGCTCTAAGGGACAGTAGTCTGTCTGTCTGTCTGTCTGTCTGTCTGGGAGAGGTCTTCATTTGGAGCATCTCCCTTATCACCACGTAGAGCCAAAGACTTGAGACCATTGGTGTAACTGACTCCTCACCAGCTGGCTTGCCTTCAGATGTCCCCTGCACTGGAGGATGTTTGGCATGGCTGTCTATCTCAGAGCCTTCATGCGGCCATGAGACAGGAAAGCAGACTTCCTTAAGCAGCGGCTCTCAAACTTCCTAATTGCCGTGACCCTTTAATACAACTCCTCATGTTGTGGTGGCCCCCCAACAATAGATTTTTGTTGTTGTTGCTTCTTCATAATTGCAATTTTGCTCCTGTTATGCAGCACAATGCAAATATCTGTGTCTTCCAATGGTCTTAACGTGACCACTATGAAAGAGCCGTTCAACTCCCAAAGGGATCTTGACCTACAGGTTGAGAACCACTGCTCTACAGGAAGCCAGCTTCCTCCTGTGTACCCACTGAATGGACGGCCCTTGGCCAGACTCCTACATGGGCTATTCTACAGTGACATTTCCACCATAAAGCCATGCCACATAGGAAGCCTAAGGTTGGAGATGTTAAGCAACTTGTCCAGGGTCATAGGGGCACAGCTGGAATCTGGAGCCAAGCCAATGTCTCTCAGGTCCCAGGCAGACTCAGGCTACCTTCCCAGGTACTCTCATCCCAGACGAGGCTCAGCAAAGAGGGACTATAGGTTCTTGCTTTCTTCCTGGAGATGTTAAGGCAGACCTGTTACAGGAAGCACAGTACTAGACTCTTGCCACTATTCCAAGATCAGTTTGAGGTCAACATGTCTTCCTGTGGGCTATAACTGGGTTATGTCTTGGCCTAAGTTCTTAGCGCCTTGATCCCTGCTACTCTCTCGACCACATACAAAGGCCAACTCTGTAGCTAATGCAGGTTAGAAAGAACCAGCCCCTGTGCTCCTGCCTCTGGGAGAAGCACTTTCACACTGTGTGTGCAAGCTGGGACGGAGAAAAGAGTCTTACTGCCCCTGTCTCTCTCCCCCACTCCTCCGATGCTCACACTGGCAGCCGATGCTGGCTGCCCTCAGTAGCCACGCTCTCCTTCTTCCAAAGCAATAGAAACTCTGAACCCTGGCTGAGCGTGCTGCCCAGAAGGAACACTGTGTGTGTTCCAGCTCCCTTGCATCAAGGTGGGGACCAGATGATTGAAATCTGCCCAATGGAATGTGAGCATAAGTGCTTGCAACTTCCTGGTTATGCCCTTCATGGAAATGGTGGGTCCTTTTCTAGTTCCAGGACAGCCAGGGCCACACAGAGGAAATCCTGTATTGAAAAGCCAAAAACAAACAAACAAAACAAAACAAAAAGAGTAGCTTAAAATAGTAGCTTTATAACACAGGATAAAGAGACTGAAACCAATCATCTCAACACAGCTGCGGCTACATAGCAAGATCATATATATATATATATATATATATATATATATATATATATATAAAATATATATATATATATATATATATATATATATATATATATATATATATAAAATCGTAAATTTTTTTACCAGGCAGTGATAGCACATGCCTTTAATCCCAGCACTCGGGAGGCAGAGGCAGGCAGATTGCTGAGTTTGAGGTCATCCTGGTCTACAGAGTGAGTTCGAGGACAGCCAGGACTGCATAGAGAAACCCTGTCTCAAAAAAAAAAAAAAACAAATGGGAAAATAGAGTAAGTTTTTCCAGGCTCAAGTAGGGGCAGCAAGAAGGTGGAACAGGAGAGGATCGATGTGAACAAAGGGCAGAGGTCAGAAGAGCACGAGAACTGGACCTACTGCACCTGCCTGCCCCTTGCTGACTGAGGCACTGGGTGAGCTAGCCTGGGACTGTGCTGGAGAATTGCCCTGGAGAAGTGGGTGCAGGAAAGCTGGCAGGCTCAGCTATCAATCAGGCCCAGACCCAGGGCTCTGAGCTGGCCCACCCCAACATCCACCTCATCTATGAACTGCTGGATTGTGTGAAAGGGCGGGTCCTGCAGACCCAAGACCTCTGGGACACAGGGCAACAGCAGGATATCTGGAAGGAGTCCCCACGAGGATCCAGTCCAGATAGTGTAGCGGAAGCCACAGGCCTGGAAAACAGACCAATGACTCACTGCAATGAAGGTTCGCAAGTAAAGATGTGTGGATAAAGGAGCACACTGTGCGGCACAGTGCAGAGCCCGTGACAATTTTATTTTCTTTTGGGGAAGAGGTTGCAAGAATGGAGGGTGGGTATAAGGAGATGGGATGGTGAGTGGGATTGGGGTGCATGATGTGAAATTCTCAAAGAATCAATAAAAGCTAGAGAGAGAGAGAGAGGAGAGTGTGAAGGCGGTCACATCACATGAGACGTGGTGAACAGAATCCACACTAAGTAGGACAAAGTAGAGCTGAAAAGAATTTGAAGAACTGCGAGAGAAAGAGACAAGACCCAAGTGAAGTACTTCAGCCCATGGTCGCTGCACAAGTAAGTAAAGGTGTATGTCCCACAGCTGTGGGCTGTGTGTCCTCAAACAAGGGTGTGCTCTAGCGGGGACAAATGTATGTTCGTTCTCTCATGGCCTCACTTTGGAGAGAAAATGTGAAAAAAAGGAAGTATCTACATTGCTGCAAGAGATGAAGAGCTTGAACCGCCACGGCTAACCATGACGGACAGCTGGTAATGTAGAGTCACGGTGTGGTGGAAAAGAAAAACCAAAACCAGGGCTGGGCGTGGTGGCGCACGCCTTTAATCCCAGCACTCGGGAGGCAGAGTCAGGCGGATTTCTGACTTCGAGGCCAGCCTGGTCTACAGAGTGAGTTCCAGGACAGCCAGGGCTATACAGAGAAATCCTGTCTTGAAAAACCAAAAAAAAAAAAAAAAAAAAAAAAAAAAAAAAAAAAAAAAAAAAAAAAAAAAAAAAAAAAAAAAAAAAAAAAAAAAAAAAAAAAAAAAAAAAAAAAAAAAAAAAGAAAGAAAGAAAAGAAAAGAAAAGAAAAGAAAGAAAGAAAGAAAAACCAAAACCTCAAGTAGTGTGCAGACATTCCCTTGAAGCTCTTGAAAGGAACAAGTGTGGCTGGTTCGGGTGCGTGACTGCTGGCATGCGTGCTTTCTCCTGGATGCACGCTGAGAAAGACAGAAAGAAAAAAGAGAAATAAGATGAGATTTCACCAGAAGATATAATTGACAGAGAGCCTTAGGTCCAAAATGTTACCAAAATCACTTTAGAATATTTCTCTCATGGGAGAAAATTTAAAAACAAAACAAAACAAAACAAGGAAAGATTGATAAACTTGAACAAGATATGGAAAGACAGAAAGCTGACTTCAAAGCAGGGAAAACTCCAGTGATCCGTGGTCATGAGGTGTTTGAATTCTCCTGAGCTGGCTAGTGATGTTGATGAGGAAGCAGATGATACCTGTACCAGGCAGTACCGAGGCGGATGGTTCTGTGTGTGCAGTGACGCAGACTTATGCCTGCATGTCCCAAGGGATGTAGAAGGACAGGTTTCACTGCAGCCAGTCCTGAAAGATTCAGCACATATATTGCAGGTAAAGACAAAAACAAATTAAGAGAAGTTTCTGGAACTTGGGCTGAAGATGGTGAAGGGAGTGATTGGGACAGAGACAGCAGAGCAGAGGGACAAGAAAATGAACTGTCAGGCGGTGGTAGAGCACACCTTTAATCCCAGCACCTGGGAGACAGAGACAGGCAGATTTCTGAGTTCGAGGCCAGCCTGGTCTAGACAGCCAGGGCTACACAGAGAAACCCTGTCTTGAACACCCCCCCCCAAAAAAAAAAGAAAGGAAGGAAGGAAGAGAGAGAGAGAGAGAGAGAGAGAGAGAGATGAAGGACAGGCTCAATGTTGAGGTTGTTGATGAAAATCTGTTGGGGGGGGCGGGAGGGGGCGGGGGGGGGGGGAAGATCAGGATGAGCCAGAAGAAGAATTAAGCACACTTGATTTACAAGAATGACATCAAACAAGTGGAGGAAGAAAATGAGGTCAGTTCAATGTGAGCGACATGAATTCAAGTTGACTGTGTTAATTGTTTTGCCACCTGGAATCAACAGAATGTTTATTGCCCCAGATGGTTCTGGAGGAATTCTGTCCTCCAAAAAAGGGTGTCTCTGCTCGGCCTTTGACTATATCTCATAGTAAATTAGAGTAGTTGATAAATAAAGAATGGCAGGGCTTTTCCTTTCCTTTGGTGGCAGCCATCAGGTGAGCCAAGATGGGTGCATACAAATACATCCAGGAGCTATGGAGGAAGAAGCAGTCCGACGTGATGCGCTTTCTTCTGAGGGTCCGCTGCTAGCAATACCGCCAGCTCTCTGCGCTGCACAGGGCTTCCTGCCCCACCCGGCCTGATAAAGCTCGAAGACTGGGGTACAAGGCTAAGCAAGGCTATGTCATTTACAGGATTCGTGTCCACCGTGGTGGTCGCAAACGCCCAGTTCCTAAGGGTGCAACTTACGGCAAACCTGTCCACCATGGTGTTAACCAGCTGAAATTTGCCCGAAGCCTTCAGTCTGTTGCTGAGGAGAGAGCTGGGCGCCATTGTGGGGCCTTGAGAGTCCTGAATTCCTACTGGGTTGGTGAAGATTCCACATATAAATTTTTTGAGGTTATCNTGTGCAGAGGCAGGCAGCTCTCCAGTTCCAAGACTGCCTACAATATAGAGAAATTTTCTCTATTCCAGTCAGTTCATCATGGGTAAGAATAGTTCCATTTTGGTAGTGTGATTTCATTGTTTACAATCTACCTATAGGTAGTTGGCTGGTAACTGTCTGGATGTTAACATTTCACAAAGGCCATACATAACCACATTTTTATTTCTATTTATGCTATGCCATGGAGTAGTTTCCCAAAGTGATTTTGAGTGTGGAAGAAATAGTATTGTCCCTGAATAGCTGGCTTGGTATCAAAATCTAATTGATGTTTTTATTAAATTGATTTTCCTTTGGAAAAAAAAAAAAAAAAGAATGGCAGGGCCGGGCGTGATGGCGCACCCCTTTAATCCCAGCACTCGGGAGGCAGAGGCAGGCGGATTTCTGACTTCGAGGCCAGCCTGGTCTACAGAGTGAGTTCCAGGACAGCCAGGGCTACACAGAGAAACCCTGTCTCGAAAAACCAAAAAAAAAAAAAAAAAAAAAAGAATGGTTGGAACTGAAGGGGTGACTCAGTGGTTAAGAGCACTGCCTGCTCTTCCAGAGGTCTTGACTTAAAATACTTTCCATTTGATACCATTTGTAACAAATGGTTCACTTTCCTCTGTACTTATAGGACTCACTTTGAGGACTACCTGAAAGGTGAGCACTGTAGTGATAAAGGAAACAGCATATGCAGGTTCAGTAATATACATCTGTGAACAATGAGATTGACCCTGCGAATGGGATTTATCCAATCTATCAGGGTCAGCTACAGTGCCCTGTACCAAAGCTGTTTAAAGTTCTCCTCCTTTTTTGCCAATAAAGTTGTAAATAAAATCACACATCCAATCCAACTATGGGCCTTTTTTTTTTAAGATTTTCTATGAAAAGTTTCTTTACAGTCCTAGCTTAGTATTTTATTTAAATATTGATTATATTGGTGGTAGGTATCACAGAAAGCAAAGACTTCGTTTCTTATTACATGTTATATAACTATGGAGTATAACTTTAATTTTTTCAAACCTTATTTTCAATAATGGCTCTTAAATTCTTTAAACTCCCTTTTAGCCCACCACCCACCAGAGGTAGTAGAACAAAAAGCATGGTGTGTGTGTGTGTGTGTACCTGTTTAGAAAGGTTCTTTGGCGAACTTCCATCTGTGTTGTCTGGAAATCAGCAGTTCAGTTCTCAGGTTAGCAGGAGCTCCATCCACTCACAAACACTTCATGGCTACACCAGCAGTCCAGTTCAATAGAGTCAGGATAGCAAGCACGAATCAGCAGCTGTGGCATGACCTAGCAGAGACAGCCAGGCCTCAGCCTCGGCACACGTCAGCAGGAGAGACCAGGAGGGACACTACTTTTAGTAACTTTTAGGAACTTCTTTAAGTTCCTCTGTGCCTCTCAAAGAGAAGCAAAGATCAGAGAAGGCACGAGACCCACAGGCATTGCACTGCTACCTCTATAAGCAAGCCTAGCTCAGCCGTCATCACTGTCCACTGAGTCCTATTTATACTCCCCACAAACATTACGTGTCCTCTAAGAAGGTCTCGCTTCTGCACGTGTCTTGTCTCAACGAGCCCCTGTCCCATTCTGCCAATCAGCCCGAGTCTTAGGAAGAGCTGTAGCACAGCACCAGAAGTTTTTTGGTGCATTTCTCTCTATGGAGTCCTGACAAATGCAGCTCAATTACACAATGTAAGGTGCACTGTTAGCGAAGACTCCTTCATCACGTGTCCTTTCACGGGCTTACTTTAGCAGAACATCCTCTCTCCTGTGTCTGCTTCAGTGAAACATTCCTTCTCAAGTCTGCCTTAGCCTTCCACCTGTGTCTGCTTCAGGAAAACACTCCTTCATATGTTTGCCCCAGCCATATACCATCAACACAGCTGACTCTCCAAAGAACCCATAACTTTCCACTTCAATGGAGCACTGACATTGTCATTATTATTTTTCATTTCCAAAAAAAGACTAAGTAGTGATACTTCAATTCCTGAATTGTTAGGTCATTAAGCTGATTAAATGGTACCTACAATTAAACAAACAAACAAACAAACAAACAAACAAACAAAGATGGGTTTTTTCCAGTTTCAAAATCTCCTTGCGTCACAACCCAGCACCACTGAGCACTGATGTTGATGTTATGGTCCCCCAACTCACTCTTGTCCCTAAAAGGAGCCCCACCCCTTGGGGAAATGGCTGGTTCTGTGTGGAAGGTGTATAAGATTCGTCTGTTATGTGTCATCATCACTAACAAACAACAGGTTGTGTCTTAGGAGAGCAGAACTGGCTGCTTCCATTGAGCACAGTTCTGAGCACTGGGAAGGGTTAGCTTAGACTAGGAAAAGTACTGAAGTCCGTTTGGTCTCCACCACAAGTGTATAAAGAGGGCACATGTCTAGGCTGGTTTTATGGAGAAAAAAACCTGAGTCACTGGGTGGCAACTAAGAAACTTTCCCAGAGTCTTGCAGCTGGTGGGTGGCTGAGCTGGGATTTAAATCTGGGCAGTATGCCTCTGCAGTCTTCTAAAGCTACTTCTTCATTAATGTAGGGCCTTCAGCAGCAAGAGAGAAATGAAAAATCCAGGCACCACCCCCCCAAGACTCACAGGCTGCCAGTGAGAGTGGGTTTAGAGCCATAGATGGTACCCCACCCTGATTCAGTTGTGTCTTCACCAGGGGTTCAGAGGCCAGCACTAATGAGAACCCAGATGCTTGGGATACGGCTCCTCCCTGCCAGTCACATACGCAGGCTCTGTTCTTCAAGACCACACTTCAAGGAGCCATTAGAATGGCTCGGAGGTGGCCACCAAGCCTGACAACCTGTTGGATCCCAGGGATACACATGGTGAAAGAAGAGAACCATCTCCTTACAGTTGTCCTCTGACATCCACATTTACACACGGTGGCTCACAAGCCCCTATTCCACTCGACTGGATAAATAAATTAAAAAATAAACTATAGACGGTCTTCATTAGTAAAGATTCTCATTTACTTCCTGGAAATAGCCAAAGAGGAATAGGTACCACTTTCCAGATAGGAATACTGAGTCTGGATAAAACACATAACTACTGGAGCTCACATCTTTGGCCCTGGTATCTGTGCCCTTGGGGCATCTCCGCTCTTTCTGCCAGGCGGCTCAGCCTCCAGGCAGGGTGGGAGTGCTGGGGTCTGCAAGAGCTAATTGTCCTCATTTTGTGTGTGTCATCTCCAAACTGCAGCTGGAAAAAGCAACAGCTGGGTGAGCTGGAAATAAGAGAAGTGCTTTTCCCAGCCAGAGGAGAAGGGCGCTCGCTGGCTCTTTACCACCCGCCCTTTGCCTCACTCCACCAGAAACTCTGGCCTCTTCTACCTCCAGGACATTTCACTCCTGGAGCCTATCCACCACTGTGCCAGGGATTAATGTCCCATACCTGTCTCCTCCCTCATTTCTCTTACTCCACTTTCTACAAGAAAGACAGGCAGAGCAGAGAGATGTTTTGAGCAGACAAGGCTTTGTACAAAAATGGAGAAATGACTAATTTCGCTTCTGGCAAGAATCTATGAGAATCCCTTTTCTGTCCAGGTATAGCTCAAGGTCAAAGCTGGGGAAACCTTGCTGGCTTCAGCTGGGGATCATTTAGGGGTCACAAGTCAATGATTAGGAAAGAGGGTTGCATGCCTCTGCAGCGACCAAAGGTAGGGACTAAGGAGGTGGTGCTGGTTCTGGATTCAAAGGAATGCAAGAGGCGAACCAACCAAACAAAATGGAGCTTGTCTCTAGGCTTGAACTAAGCAGCCAACAAAACATACTTAGTAAGCCAAAGGTATTGTACATGCCAGTATTTGCAGCTGAGGCAGGAGGATTGTGAGTTCTGGCCACATTGATAATTCAAGGCCAGCCTGAGCTATACAGTGAGACTTTGTGCAAAAAATAAAAATAAATAAATAAAAATTAAAAATTAAAAAAAAAAACCAACAGGTTGTCAGGCTTGGTGGCCACCTCCGAGCCATTCTAATGGCTCCTTGAAGTGTGGTCTTGAAGAACAGAGCCTGCGTATGTGACTGGCAGGGAGGAGCCGTATCCCAAGCATCTGGGTTCTCATTAGTGCTGGCCTCTGAACCCCTGGTGAAGACACAACTGAACCAGGGTGGGGTACCATCTATGGCTCTGAACTTCATACTATAAGAGTTGTTATAGGTAACTGTTGCCTGTCTCGCCAGCCATTTTGTGCTGCTGCTTGCTAATGTTACAAAGAAACTTTCTCGTTTGCTGTTACTGCTATTACTAGGATGTTCTGTGCTTTGGTGTTCTTGGAAACCAATCACAATAGCAGTCAGTTAGGACAGCTTTGTATAGTTACCCACAATAAGCTTGGACCAGAACCAACCACCCAACAGCCCTTCCTGCACCTGCGTATAAGCTTTTGTGGTAATGGCTTTTATAAGCTGCTCCTGGGATGGATCCAGCATAAGAGAGATACCTGCACCAATTCAGAAGCTACTGGAGTAAAGCCTCCATTTTGAGGAGGGGTTGAATAAAGTTTAAGTCCCCAAAATCCCTGGGAACTGCCATTCTGCTTGGCAGAAAGAGACGTGCACATCCCGGCTGGCAAGATAAGACATGAATGTTAGACAAGGCGAGTTCCCTGCCACAGATGAATACTCAAACCAATGGGAACAGGATAAATGTACAAAGACATGTTCCTAAGGAAGTCCCCTATCCCTAACCTCTGACTGGTGGAAAAACGTGGCACAGATGTTTGTGGATTTCAGGCTTAAAGAGCTCTACAGGATTCTCGCTGGGCAGCTCAGCTCAGCTCTGGGCTACATGGACTATATCCCTGATCAATCAGTCTTGGGGTGTGCATTCAATAAACCAGCCCTGTTTGACCGAGATCAGTGTCTGAATGGTTTGGGCAGTGATTCCCAGACCCAACATGTTCTACATGCCAGTATCTGCAGTGCTCAGGAGGCTGAGGCAGGAGGACTGTGAGTTCTGGCCACATCAATAATTCAAGGTCAGATGCCGGGCGGTGGTGGCACACTCCAGCAGTTGGGAGGCAGAGGCAGGCAGATTTCTGAGTTCGAGGCCAGCCTGGTCTACAGAGTGAATTCCAGGACAGCCAGGGCTATACAGAGAAACCTTGTCTCAAAAAAACCCAAAACAACAAATAAATAAATAAATAAATAAATAAAGACCAGCCTGAGCTATACAGTGAGACCTTGTGCAAAATAATAATAATAATAATAATAAATAGCTTCACATTATTACCGTGAATAGACAACGTCTAGAACTTGGGCAGTAGTGACAGCTCTGATGGGGGCTGGTGAGACTAAACACGCTTGCGAACAGGCACAACACACTGAGCTCCACCCTGGGACCCACATGGTGGAAGGAAAGAACCGACTCCTGAAACCTGTCCTCTGACCTACTCAGGTAAGCTGTGGCACTCACACCTGTCCTTATGTTAGACACCCTCCCCAGATAAATCTAATTTTAAAAATGACACAGCCAGGCATAGTGGCACAGGTCTTCTAATGCCAGCACTCAGGAAGTAGAGGCAGAAAGATCTCTGTGAGTTCCAGGCCAGCCTGGGTTACATAGTAAGGCCCTATCTTGAAAAACAAACAAACAAACAAACAAACCATAACTTGCAGCCAGGTGATGGTGGCACACACCTTTGATTTCAGCAAAATGGGAGGCAGAGGCAGGCAGATCTCTGAGTTTGAGGCCAGCCTGGTCTACAGAGTGAGTTTCAGTAGCAGGGCTACACAGAGAAACCCTGTCTCAAAAACAAAACAACACAACAACAACAACAACAACAACAACAAAACACACACACACACACACACAGTCACAAACCCCAAACCATGATAGGCTCTGCCCCTTGCCCACCAAGCACTTCTTCATTCTGTTAACTTCTGTGTGTCTGAGGGGAAGAGAAGGCTTTAGTGCTGACTTGCTGAGTCAAGCCTTGTCCT
Source organism: Mus minutoides (assembly GCA_902729485.2). NCBI lineage: Eukaryota > Metazoa > Chordata > Mammalia > Rodentia > Muridae > Mus > Mus minutoides. The sequence continues at coordinate 559,503 of LR749620.1, read as the reverse complement.
TGCAAGTGTCCACTGCATATGTCAGATTCCTCACCTATCACAGTGTTGAGGGGGTGGTGAAGGCAGACCAGCGAACAAGACTCAGCGTGTTCCAGGCTCTAGGGAACAGCTACTCTGGCTACTGCTACTGAGGTCATTATTTTTGAAGTGGAGGTGTATGGTTTGTTTTAACTTTCTATTTATCTGAGCAGATCTGGACTCTAGCGCTTTGGGGGAAGGGTGTAGGATATCTGGGGTGTTCCTGTATTGTTTTGGTTGTTTTGCTATAAGGCCTTGTAATATATGAATTGCAAACCACCTTTTTGGGGTGGAGGTAGGGAACGGGTTATCACTATGTAGGCCAAGACTTGAACTTTGGGTAAGTCCTCTGCCTTTGCCTCCTGAGTACTACCACATTTGTGTGTGTGTGTGTTGTTCTTTGTGATAAAAGTTTTAATATGCAGCTGTGAGAGTTAGCAATAATCAATTTAATATAGCCTAGAATCTTCGGAGAGGAACTGCCTCTCTGAATCAGATTGACCTGCAGACCTGTCTGTGAGGGATTGTCTTGACTGCTGATTGATGTGGGCGGGTCCACCCCACCGTGGGCGGGTCCACCCTACCATGGGCGGGTCCACCCCACCGTGGGCGGGTCCACCCCACCGTGGGCGGGTCCATCCCACCGTGGGCGGGCCCATCTCTAGGCAGGCCGTCTTGGGTCCTAAGGAGGCAGGATGAGCGCGCTAGCCGAGCTGGAGAGAAGCATTTCTCGGAGCTTTCTTCACATCCCTGCCCAGACCTCCTCAGCGATAGGCTGTGGCCTTCCAGTGTGAGCTGAAGCTCCTTCCTCCCTCAGTGGCTTTGTATCCAGGGTTCATCACAGTAACAGACAGGAAAGGAGAGCATACCCCAGGCTGTCTCACCCCAAATGCTGGAATTAAGGCCGGCAGCCTCACTTAACTGAGGGTGCTTAATGGGCTTATTTAGATATGGTTCACATCCCTTACGATTCTCCATTTGAAGGGCACAGCGGGGTGGATTTTTTTTTTTTTTTTTAGCACATCCATGGAGTTGCTGACTGTGCCCACAACGAAGTTTGGCACCATTATCCACATTTCAGACTCTTGTTAGAGAGGTCCCGGGGGACTATTCTGAACCTGCTTATGGCTTCCCCATGATAAAAATATCTACCCTGGAGACTGCTGCCTTCCCACTGCTCCACTAGGGTGGAGTGACAGGCAGCCCTGAGGTATCACTGGCACCATAAGGCACCAGCTGGCCCAGCTTCTAGACACTGCATTTACTGCAGTCACGTGAAGTGTATCTTTAGACAGTGGCGCCCACGAGCCTCACTACGGCCGTCTCAGATCAACGCTAACCTGTAGTTTAATGTCCTCCTCCTTCCTCCTCCAGAGGGAGGAACACTGGGTGTGTATGTACAGCGGGGGCGAAGGCTGCTACCAGGTCCGAGAAAGACACTTAGGGACGGCCCATGGAACAAAAGACACCAAAGGACATGAGGATAGCTCTCAGGGGTCAGACTCAGCTACACGGAGCTGACCTGGGGCAGGTAGGAGAGGACTCTTCCCAACCTTGTGAAGCAGAGCAAGGTCACAACTGAGCTGTGCCCACCCTGCCCCCTAAGCTCTGGCCTGATAGATACCCTGTGTGTACAGCACGCTAGTAGAGCCTAGCTACAATAGGTGGGCTCTGAGGGTCTGTGGCCTACATCACCCTCACCACATGGCCAGCACACAGTAGGCAGGAAGCTCAGGCACCTTATGGAACACAAGTCCTCGGGACTGCCACCCATAGGGTAACTCCAGCTCAGAGAGCACCTGCCCCTGTGCCGAGGGGAAAGGAAAGTGGAAGGGTGGAGCCAGGCAGCATGGCCAGGGGCTTCCAGGCAGCATGGTCAAGGGCTTCCAGGCAGCATGGTTTGGGGCTTCCAGGCAGCATGGTCAGGGGCTTCCCAGCTCTAGGGAGAGGAACTCTGGGAATGGAGGGAAAGAACAGAGTTCCTGGGCTGGCAACTCTAGATAGCTCTCAGGCCACGTTCTCTAGGGCCTGCCATCTGTGAGACTGCTGCTGTCACTCCCTTCTCCAGACACACCACCTCCAATCCCCTTGCCCTGTTGGTGCGAAGACTACTTCTTGGCAGCATGTGGCTGGCTCATTTACTCATGTCCCTCCTCTTTGGAATGGCAGCCATGGTGCCTGGAATCTGTCTCCATGCCCTGGCATATGCCTCCTAGATGGCTGGATGGTGATTTAATTGGGGCCAGGCTGTGTCTGGGCTAGGCTTATTAGGGTCCCTCAGGCACTGCAAGGCAGGGAAGGTCACTGTCCAGGCGGGAGCTGCATGTCTGCTGCTGTCCTGAGCTCCTGGGCTAAGCTGCTTCCAGGTAACCTGGTTCCTGCTTCGAGACAAAGGACGGGAGAGCTCTCTGATGGCAGAAGGCAGGAGATGAAGCTGCGGAGCAGAGATGGCTGAGCCAGAGCCAAGGCCTACCATTGGTTAGGGTTCGTGTCCTATGCTCATTCACGTATCCGCTGCTTGGAACCCTGGCTGCCTCAGTACCTTCTCAAAGAATTTTCCAAAGGCCCAACAGTCCAGTCACATCATGGGAGGGGCTGGCTTTCACCCCATACCTGGCCTTCATGAGTGCATTCAGGCCAGATTTTTAAATACCCAATCACTAACTATTTAGCACCAACTCTGGACACCATGGAGGCAGGTAGACAGCCTCTCTGCCTTCTGAGACCGAGGCTTTGGTGGGTCCTGTTTTCTTTCATTCTCCTGTCCTGTCTGCTGGCCCGTGTGCATTCGTTTGCCTGTGGTAAACATCTACTGAACTCATGGGCTCCTGTTCCTCTCAGAGGTCTGTTCCAGAGTCTGGTAAGGCCTGGCTGGGCACGTAAAGTGTGGGGAAGGGCAAGGTGTGGGCATGTTTCCAGAGCAGAGACTTGAGTGGAAGGGAGGAGTTAGTGGAGCTAAGAACAGCATCTGAGGCCTAGAAACAGCTCATAGGAAGGTTGGGAGTGTGGAGGAGACAATGTTAGAGGAGGCATGGCTGTAGTAGAGGGATGGGACAGGGGACATCAGGGCAGATGGCACTGCTGATGCTGAACTCCGTGGCTTCAAGAGTTTGAGAAAGAGCTGGAGACCTAGGGCCAGACCTCTTCCAGCTCTTCCTCTTCTCCCTCCAGAACTAGAGCGGCAGTGAATACAGGCTCAGCAGAAGCCCAGGGCAACACCAGAAACTCTAAGATGAGCGTCAGGAGCATCACTCCACCCAAGCTTCAGCCTGGTTTTATTTTCTTGTGTGCTGTATGGTCATGTGTACATGCACGTGTAGGCTTGAAGTCAACATGGGATATCTGTCACTCACTACAGCTGTCAACACTAGCTAGCCCATGAGCCCCAGGGATCCTCCTGTCTCTGCCACCACATCTGGATTCTCACGAGTGACACATACTTCCCTGACTATGCTCTCACCCTCCACACCCTGCCACTCCTGTTACAGGCACCACCCAGGCAAGGCTCTAAGCAGCTACCCAGTCTGCCAGCATCCGAAGCCCACACTACACAAGGGAAGACTAGGGCTCAGAAACACTGGGCTGGATCAGTAGCGGGACCCACCAGGACAGGTAGCCTTAAGTACAGAGCAGCTCCTTGCGATTTTCAGGGCGGCAAACAAGCGGCCAGGCCCCCAGCAGTGGTAGAGCACCGGGCTACTGCGCACAGGAAGGAGGGTCTGGCTGGAGTGAAGCATCACAGGAATGACCACTTCTCAAGGCCTAGACCAGCAGGAAAGCTCGGCCTTCAATCCCCACACCATTTCACTTCTGGAAGCTTCTTTCTGCCTGAGATCAGATCTGCCAGACTCCAAACCCCGGGGACCCTGTCCCCACCCTTGTCTAGAGCCACTGCTGGAACCTGCTGTCCCACCCTTCAGCGTCTGAGAATTTTTTTTTCTTTCTTTTTTTTTTTTTTTTTTTTTTTTTTTTTTTTTTTTTGGTTTTTTTTTTTTTTGTTTGTTTGTTTTCCCTAGTTTGGCTGTTTTCCCAGTAATTTTCCTTAATTATTTAACTTCCTGTTATTTTATGATTTCACATATTTTCTTATACCTATATATACTACAAATTTATAACATGAAATATCATTATCTCTAGCACATGTACTTGATATATTAAATACATTATATTAATATATTCCAGCACATATTAATATTATACATTATAATACTGTATATTAGTCTTTTTTATGACAAGGAGATCTCTCAGACCCAACCATTTGTTAGTACAAAAATCCAGAGCTTGCCATTTCTCTTCCGTTAGCATCTACTTGTTCACAGCTGCTCCCAGGCCATCTATATGCCTCAGTTGCTTTTGGGGGAAGAGCACACACAGAACCATCGTGAGGGTGGAACATGGGTGCCAAGCACCAGTTTCTAGCTCAGTGTATCTTTATCTGCTTCAAATGATCAATTAAAATCCAAAATCCAGGCCGGGCAGTGGTGGCGCACGCCTTTAATCCCGGAGGCAGAGACAGGCGGATTTCTGAGTTCGAGGCCAGCCTGGTCTACAGAGTGAGTTCCAGGACAGTCAGGGCTACACAGAGAAACCCTGTCTCGAAAAAAAAATCCAAAATCCAGCGTCTGAAGAGATGGCTAAGTGGTTTAGAGCTATTTCCAATCTTCATAAAAAATCGAGTCTGGTTCCCAGTATCCAGGTTGACAGCCACAACCACCTCTCACTTCAGTGTTAGGGAATCTGATGCCCTCTTTTGGTCTCCTTGGGCACTTGCACACATGTGGTGCATGCATGCAAGCATGAACCCAGACACATGCAGACACACAGATACACACACAGACACAAGCATGCACACACCTACCTACACAAATAAAATTAAAACATTTGTAAAATACAAGATGTGGGGTCATCAAGAAGACCAGGGGAGCTTCAGGAGGCCACCTGCTGCCAACACAGTAAAGGGACTTCTACCCCAGACACCCATATGGTAGAAAGAGAACCAACTCCCACAAGTTGTCCTCCACTCTCCATATCCAGAGAATGGTACCTGCTTGCCTCCCCAGCATGCAAAAATAAATACATAAATAAATAAAGTTTGAAAATATGTATGTTTTAACGTGGGCGTGGTGGCGCATGCCTTTAATCCCAGCACTCAGGGAGGCAGAGGCAGGTGGATTTCTGAGTTCGAGGCCAGCCTGGTCTACAAAGTGAGTTCCAGGACAGCCAGAGCTATACAGAGAAACCCTGTCTCGAGGAAAAAAAAAAAAGCCACTGGGTGTAAAACTACTGTGACCAAGCCTAACACAGCTGTTCCAGGTTCATGAATACAGCATATCTAAAGCTCTTAGCAAGCTAGGGCATCTACATCTTACAGATGTACGTCTTATAGATAAGGAAATTCCAGCTTGGAGACGGTATGTGTAAGTCCTAAGTCTGCACAGCTGCCAAATGTTAATGTTGGGCTCTTATGTGGCTCCAATCTTTCATCGAAGTGTCTTCAGTAGTCCACTGGCTTTGGCCCCATCCTGCTTCGCTAGCCCCTCTCCCCTGCAAGCCCCTAGGCTTGGGTCCAGAGAACAGGACATTCTGAGCTAGGCTGAGCTGCAGATCGAAGCCCTGAGATCCTGCCTGATCTCAAAGCAGCCCCAGCCTGATAGATACACGGTGGCCACGAACAGTGCCTGACTGAGGCTGCACTTGCTCTTCTGGGGGGACTGGGAGTAAATGTCTACTTGCCTCAAACAGGGTACAGAATAGACAGAAAAACAATTCCATTCAAGTCTAGCTTAGTAAACCAGTGAGTTTATTTGGCTTTCTGACGGAAGCATGGCTGAGGGGTTACTTACAGGAGCACCCGTGATCTCCATCGCTCGTCACAGAAAAGTCTCAGGCCAGCACAGATGCTGACTTTCCTGTGGCTGTTCAGCTGATCTCTTTTCAGACAACCTTCCATCTTCTGTACACACCACAGCAGTGGTTCTCAGCCTTCCCGACGTGCAGCCCTATAATACAGTTCCTCATACTGTGGTGACCCATAACCATAAAATTATTTTCCTTGCTACTTCATATAAATGTAAATTTTGCTACGGTTGTGATTCATAATGTAAATATCTGATATGCAGGATGGTCTTAGATAACTCCTGGAAAGGGTTATTCGACCCCACCCCAAAGGAGTCACCACCCACAGACTGAGACCCTCTAGATCCTCCTGAGGGTCAGGAATAGCTGGGGCAGAGGTGCATACTCCTGGAACGGAGGAGCAGGACAGAGTGGCTGGGACCTCAGATGAAAATGTAATGACTCTTCCCTTCCCTTCCATCTGTAAAAGGTCACAGGCCCCTTCTTGAAGATCTCTTGAGGATAGTAGCAACTGCTCTGATAAAGATGGCAATGTCTGTTATGCTTGGAGGACAGCAGTCCACCACACGCAGGGATTCATCTCCACTGTGATTGGACAGTTATCCAAGGATAAGGAAGTCTTCTTTTCTTTTCTTCCCTTCCCTCCTTCCTCCTGTTCTTTCCTCCTCTTTTCCTTTAGACAAAGTCTTATTACGTAGCTCTTGATGGTCCAAACCTCTCATTCCTCCTGGCCTCGAGTCTCCTGACAGACAGCAGATGTGGGCTAGGCTGTGGGCTAGGCAAGCCGCACTTCTCGCTCAGTTTTGGTTCTGGACTACGGAGGACAAACGCAGGGCAAAGAGCCTTTTGTGAAATACACAAGACTACTGGCTGTGTTGGCAACGCGGCTGGTCAGCAGAGGCCTGCCTAGCATACGCAAAGCTCTGGTTTCACTCAGTCAAACACCACAGAAACTGGGTCCTGTGGTACAAGTCTGTGGTCTCTTGAGCAAGGAGGAAAGTAACTATACGTGTTTAACATTCAGTGATTTTTTTCCCCTAAATAGAACCATTTAAAAAGGGACGAGTGTGTTACTACCAAAAAATGAGAAAGCAACATCTGGCTCATAAGACAAAGGGAACTGAGGCATAAATGCTTCGAAAACAACACCTGTAGTTCAGGAGTGTCAGCTGTCTGAGATGGGCCAGCATTCTCTCTGCATGTAAGAAGCAACAGTGAAGCTGGCTATTCAGCAGTCAAGTTCAGGAGTGTCAGCTGTCTGAGATGGGCCAGCATTCTCTCTGCATGTAAGAAGCAACAGTGAAGCTGGCTATTCAGCAGTCAGTGAGGCCGCGCTTAGCAGAAGAGGAAACTCTCTGTGTTCTACCCAGCCTCATTCTGTAGAATTCACCAGCGTTCTCCTCTCCTTGGCCAGGAAACTCCCTGTGGGCAACTAAGTTTCACTTTGCTTTTAGATTTAGGCCTCTCCTGGGAATTCCTGGGAAGCAGCTGACCGGCTCAGCCTCCTAATTGCTGGCTGTGCAGGAAGGCCCTGCTGCAGGGTGTCTCCTCCGAGGCCTCTCTCTCTACACCCAGCCCCAGCAAGCCACGTCTTGTCCCAGTGCCTCTGGCATTCTGGGGAAGTGGGCACAGGGCCAGGCCGGCCCACAGCAGGCCCAGCTGGGCCCCAGAGGGCCCTTACTTATCTTTCTTGTTAATGAAAATCTGAGAACCTCCAATCAGTCCCACTGGGAAGACCCTGAGCCAGATGTCACCACAGAGAAAGAAGGGGCTCAGAGAGAGGATACGGGTTGCCAGAGGAGAGCAAGACATCCTGCCTGCTTGTCAGGGAGAGAAAGTAAGGGCCTGGGTAAAGCAGGCTCCTGGCTACAAGTGCTGGGCTCCCAGCTGCCCCTGTGGCTCAACCACAGGCAAGATGCCTGCAGCCTCTGCCACCTTCAGTAGCTGACTTACCCACTGACTGCTCAAAGTGTGTTTTCCACTTATCAACCCCTCCTGGGAGCTCATAAGTAAAGCAAAATCTAGGCCAGGCAGTGGTGGTTCATGCCTTTAGTTCCAATACCCAGGAGGCAGAGGTAGGCAGATCTCTGTGAGTTCGAGACCAGCCTGGTCTACAGAGTGAGTTCCAGATCAGCCAGGGCTACACAGAGAGACCCTGTTTCAAAAAGCCAAAAACAAATAAAACAACAACAGCAAAAACAACAACAATGACAACAAAACAGAATCTCAGGTTCAAAGCAACTATTGCATTGTGACACTCTCTCAGGTGACTTTGAGGCATGTGTCTGTTTGTACCCTAGTGTCCTCATCTGTACAACAGGGGTTGAGTTTGGGAATATGCAGTGTTTAGTAATCAATTCATGCTAAGTGCTAGGCAGGGCCTCATATAGCCCAGGCTGGCCTCAAACTCAAAGTGTAGATAAAGAAGACCTTTGAGTTCCTGATTCTGACTCTATCTCCCAAATACTGAGATTACAGGTGTGTGCTGCTGTGCCTCTCTATGCAGTCCTGGGGATGAAACCTGGTCCTCTTGCATGCTAGGCAAGTGTACTGGCCTGCCACTTTTGAAATTTCCTGTCTATTACTGTTAGCACCAGTGAGGTAACAGAGCTATCTGGGTTTCTGCCAGTCACTGCATTTCTCACTATCTCCAGCAGTGGGATGCAGGAGATGCACCATGAAGTGGAGGAGATGAGGCTCAGAGAGGTGAAGTCACCGGCCAAACTCCTCTAAACTTACCCTTGTTAGCAAGGGAACCAGTGAGCAGGTAGGCGCCCTTCCCCTGTGCCCATGACTTGATGGGCTCCCAATTCCATGAGGTCTGTTTGCTGGTGACCCCATTTTTCAGATGAGGAAAAGTGAGATACAGAGGTTAGGCTAGCCCTCCAGTAGGCAAGGCTAGATTTGAAGTCATTTCTGTGGTATGCTGCTGCTCCTCACCTCTCCCCATGTCCTCCCCTCAGTCATTCATATATATATATATATATATATATATATATATATATATATCCTTGCCAGCCCCAGCTCTGGAGTTCTGGACCTACCTATTCCCTAGAGCACTAATGAGAGGCAGGAGCTCTGAAGATGCACAGTGATGGGCAGGTCTGTGAACAGGAGCTGTTCAGAGCCATCAGGCTCTAGGCTCTAGGGCAGCTGGCCCAGAGCCCTGCTTCCTTCTGTCTCTCTACACCAAACCCAGCTTACCTTCTCAGCCTGGTCCTTGAGCAGCAGAGACAGCCTTGCCATCTTACTATTCATTCATTATATCTTATAAAGAGCCTACTGTGTACTGACTGTTCTGTGGGCTCACCAGTGAACAACTCAGTCCTGAAATGGAGACTGAAAGCTAATGAGATGCCCTTAGAAAACATGATTTCCCAATGGACATGAGAGTCCACTGACCGGGGAAAGAGAGGCCTCCAGAGCAAGGGTATGAAGCTGAGATCTGAAAGATGGTGTGGAAGAACGTTTAAGATAAAAGAGATGACATGGGACAAAGATGAGAGGTATGAAGGAGTTCGGTGCCTCGGATGGAGGAGAATCACCTCAGTAGAGCTGAGGTGAAGTGAGGGGGTTCCCACACCTCAGCTTGTGTGCAGGACCTTAAGAAAGTTAGCAACTCCTAGCCTCCCAGCTCCCAGGGCAGATCCCAGTCTTATCTGCCCCAACCAAGTTATCCCTTCCTGGCTTCCGGAGTACCTTGGGCATCAGAGGTCTTCAAACTCTTTGGAGTTCCGGGTGGCCATCATGAAGTGTCCCGCCCTCTCTCTGGACTCTTTTTGGGGGGCAGTCAGTACACCAATTAGCACCTTTGTGTTCTTAGCCAGTTGTGTCTGGCTTCAAATCCTGCCTCCAGGACAGCACATGTTGAGTTCCTCGTGTCAAATGGGTCGGTATATTTTTATTTGGCGTTCTTTTGATGTGTTGAGTGGACTGAACAGAGTACGGCACTTGGTGAAGGCTTAACTAAGAGGTTATTGAGTCCGCGGCCCTGAGGACGGGGACCTGGTTTGTCTGGCTCGTGGCTCAAGGGCGCAGCAAGATACATGATCCGTGCAGATGGCTGGGTGGATGGAAGGATAATGATGGAAAAGAAAGAAAGAATGAAAGAAAGAAAATGAAAACGGCTAGCTCCCTTCCAAAGCAGAATCATTCGTCTCTGCTTGTAACCTCCGGGCGGTGTACCACACTCTTAGCGCTGTGCGCCTCAGTTTCCCCTCTGCCGTTGGGTTGACCCTCGAAGAAAGAGGACGCCAGGCGCAGGCCCAGTACTGCCAGCACCCAATAAGCGCTCAAGGAAGCCTGGCCTCCCGCCCTCTCTGCCCCAGCTCCGGGAGCCTCCAGCCTCGAAACACTACCCACCTCCCTGCTTACACCCCTTCTGCCTATTGTGCGCCTCCGGGCCCCGAGCGCACGTGACTCCACCCATCCCGCTCCACTCCACCCCGCCGTCCCAGCGCGATCTCCAGTTGGCCGCACCAGAGCGCCCCGCCCCCAATCAGGGCGGAGCCTAAGCGCCTCGCCCCCTGCTGATCAGGCTCTGACGTCTGGCGAGGGCTCCGTGGCCCGACCCGGCTGGCGCGCAGGCGGAGCCGGGGCGGCGGGGCTGCTGCTGGCTAACTGCACGGGACTGCGGGCCGAGACATGGTGAGCAGGGATGGGCAGAGCAGGCGAGTAGGGGGAAGGGACGCGCCGGATGGATCGGGGTGCGGCGCTGGCGGGTCGGTGCGGCGTATGCCGCTCGCGGGCGGGGGCTCTTTGTCCTCCGTCGCGGTATTGGGACAAAGGAGGTAGCCGGGGGGTGGAGGCTGCTTGGCTGGGCATCTGCCCCTCTCCGTGACCCACGGTTCTACGTCCTGCGCGGATCCTCCGGGCTGCCCGGAACACTCACTCCGCATTGACGGGGTTTCTGGCAGTGCCCCAGCGTGGTCAAGATGGGATCGAGGGGAACGGGGGGCCCAGGGAAAATCTGGCGCTCGTTTCATTGGTGGGGAGACTGAGGCTGAGCCGCAGCGTTTGGTCCCAGGTCGGGTCGGCAGTGATTGCGCGGCGTGGGCTTGAATGGGTCTCTGGGACCCCCCCCCCTCCAAGAAAAAAAACCCAACCGGGGTCAGGCGGACTTGACTTGTCTCCAGCTGTCGTTTCCTCCGCAGCTGTCGCCCCCTGAACAGGCCCCTACTTCCCTAGCGCCTCGCCTTGCTCCTTCGGTAGAGTGGGAGAGACGCGGCGTCGCCTGGCACCGCGCCTGCACACCGCCCGCGCTCTGCACGCGGGAGCTGCTGGGCCGCTTGTCATTAGTGTCCAGTCCTCTCGGCCCAGGTCACCTAGACTAGCTCCTAAGGAGGAGTCAAACACCTTGCGCTCAGCTTTCAGGAGAAAGGAGACAGGTCAGGTATATGACGTTTTAGAATCAGGTTTGAAATCGGTTATTTAGGATCGAGGCTGCCTGGATATCTGCACCTACACTTTTTAAACTGTGTGACCTTGGGGAACGAGTTAACTTCTCTAAGCTACAGATTATTTGTCAAGTAGGAAGAGCAGTCACTCGACTCTAGGATTGTTTTGAGGCAGAAGTTTTGGAGAGATCCACATGAGATGTTGGAGCTCAGAGCTCAAAAGTGTGGCACCAAGGAACTTTTTCAGCACCTACTATTAAATCACTGCCAGAGTTGTATGGCCAGATGGGACCCTGACCAGTAGGGGCAGGATTCAGGCTTGGACTATGAGATTGCAGCTCACCTCGGGCAGTTCCCAAACTTCTTAGTCTTAGTTTCCTTTCCTGGCATAAGAACTGGGAGCAGGGTGGCATCTGGAGCAGATTTCTCTCCTGGAGGAGGAAGGGGAGGGGAGAGGACAATGGACACAGCCATGATAGATGTTATGTTCCCTTTCCTTCCCTGTTGCTGTTGGTCCTCCATCTAAGCTCTTGGATGGCAGAAGCCCTCGGTGATGGTGCCTTTGGGGTGTGACCAAGCAGAACCCTGGGCAGGAAATACTTCTGGTCTGGGGTCCCTTGAAGAGGACACTTGGAAGGTGGCTTTGCTGGAGGATGAAGCAGTGGAGGAAGCCCCTGGGTGTTAGTTTGCCCTGAGAGCAGGGCAGTATTTTTGACTGCCTTGGAGGCCCTGGGAGGTGGAAGTTTTGGATGAGTGGCAGAGTGGTACCCAGCTGAGTACAATAACACTGGGGATGTGCCCAGTGACGAGCAGGCAGAGGATGTCCCCAGAGAAGAGGCTATTTGTGACATGGGTCCAGGCCAAGCTTTGTGCCCTGAGGTACAAGAGGTTACAGAGAAAAAGGCAGGACATTAAGAACAGCCTGCTGTGGGTAAGAGTGATGGGAACCCGGCTTGCCTTGTTACCTTCTGGGTAGGGTGAAGGGTTAGCTTTGGGATCCCATGAAGAGGTAGGGGTAACAGACGCCTTTCCAAGGAAGACCTAAAGCAGAGTGTGAATTTTAGGAGACCTCTGCTCAGAGGTCACACTGTCATTTTGAGACCAGTGTGTTCTAGGACCAGTTACCCATTGCTCTGGGCCTAGAGAAACCAGGCCCAACAATTCTCAGCCATTGCAGACTGAACTGGCTATGGAGTGCCCAGACCCACATTGACCAGTGCTCACCTAAAAGTTGTCACTGCAGCTGCTTTTAAACAGGGGACATGGGATGGCCTGTGCTCTAACTGACCCTGTGCCTCAGTTTCTTCATAAGCAGAATGGGATGATCAAGGCAAGTAGAGAAGAGTAAGGTGGATGTGATGGCATAGCTCTGAGGTGGTCCTGGAACTTCCCTCAGCTGGGTTAAGTTATGCCTGACCCACGGGCCTTGGTGGATGAAATGGGGTGGTCAGTGGTATGCAGAGGGTTGTACAAGCCAGATGCAGGGCATCCCAGTATCCTCTGGGTTCTGCTTCTCTGGGGACCTACCTTGCCCTAAGCATAAAGAGTTACCTTGGTTTTCAACCTATGGGTTACAACCCCTTTGGGAGTAGAACAAAACTTTCATATGTGGTCAGGTAAGACCATCCAGAACACAGATATTTACATTGTGATTCATAACAGTAGCAAAATTACAGTTACAAAGTAGCAAGGAAAATAATGATATGGTTGGAGGTGACCACAACATGAGGAACTGTATTATAAGTTGGAGCATTAAGAAGGTTGAGAACCCCTGAGTTAGCTGTTCTGCTAGGGTTCAGACCTGCCATCCTCTACTGCCATGCTTTGCCCCTGCCCTGAACTTGGGTTACATCCTCTTTCCCCCATGGCTGCTTCCTAGCAGGCATGGGGACCTGTGCTTAAGCATCTGGGAGAAGTCTGGACTTAGGGAGCTGGCTCAGAAATAGGGTCCTCTGTTTGGCCCATGAGAACCAACTCTCTTTTAGCTCGTCATCACATACCTGGGCTTGGTACACTCAGTCAGTCTTTATTGAGTATGTATGTGGTAGAGCATAGCTGTGAATTTGAGGGACAGTGACCTTTTCTTAGTCTCTCTGGAGGGCACAGGTCAGAAGATGACAGCCAGGGTAATACTCTGTAAACCAGAACTGCAGAGCACTGAGGGCCTTAGGAAAGATGGATGCATGTAGGGGGTGTAGGTGCTGGCTAGTGTGGAAAGAGGTAGCATCTTGGAGTCTTGAAAGCAGCTCCAGGAGTCACTGCTGAGAAAGTACCTAGTTCAGTACTAAGGACGGAGGCCACCACAGGGCAGTTCATGAAGTATGGGTGGTAGCCAGGCCTGCAGGGGATGCTAAGGCAACCTCAGGAGCCCTCCCTTTTGAGGCCACCATGTCTGGCCAGGAGTCAGATTTTTTTAGATCACTTCTCAGGAAACGTTTGCTAAATGAAAAAAGAAACAAGAAGCCCATTAGGGATACATGGAGGCCACAGGGCAGGCATGACTGGCTGGGTCAAAAGTCATTGTTTGCACTTAGAGGTGAGAGGCATATACCTGGCTCTGTCCACCTCCAAGCCTGGGGTGGGCATAGTGGGCAGGAGTTTAAGGTCATGCGTGCTCTCCTGGGGTCCCTCTGGGCTTGATCTGCCTCAGTTTCTTCATTAGTCACAGAACAGCTGTTTCCCTCAGATCATGGTGCCATTGTTTGATTTTCCACTTCCGATCCCGGAAGCACCCCAGACCCCAAACACAAACTTCCTCCTGAATTACCACTGCCTTGCCTTCTAGTCGAGACCACAGGAAGACCTGCAGGTGGAGGCTGAGTAGGTGTCCTGTGTGGGCTGGCTGTGTGGGCTTGTGGGAACTGATTGATGGAGCTAGCAGAGCTCTCTTGGGACTCACAGCTCTGGGAATGGGGGAAAGCCAGGAGCCAGGCAGCCGAGCCAGGGGAGGAAGTTTCCCTGGCTTTCTGGTTGAGAGAGACTTCCTTCCTGGAGCTGGTGTAAACTAGGTCAGAGTTTCTTCTTCTACCTCCATGTGGGTGCCATTTGGGGCCAAGCTGTTCTGCACTAAGGTTTTGGGAACTATCCTATGCCTTGAAGGATACGGAGCAGAATCTTTGGGGCCAAGCTGTTCTGCACTAAGGATTTGGGAACTATCCTAAGCCTTGAAGGGTACGGAGCAGAATCTTTGGACTCTGCCTGCCGAGTGTGGCCAGGTGCACAGTTGCACCCACTTGAGACCTGGTGATCAAAGGCCAGGGAGTGGAGCACCCTGGGCAGAAAGAGCTATGTGATCAAAGGTCTGGGCCCAGAGGGATAGTGGAAGGCACATGGCTGCAGAGGAGTGAGTGCACGGGGAGCCAGGCAGCTCAGACACTAGAGACTGTGAAGACTGTGAATCAGAGGATGCTCGCCCTCCCTGCCTGGAGCTTCCCTGAAGACTGGCACAGGTGAGGAGGATGGTATTCCTTGGCCATGAGGCCTGGTTCTTGGACATTCCAGGGCATTGATTGGCTGCCTGTGACCTTTAGGCAGACCTGACTCCCGGTAGCCTCCATGGTTGAGTGAGAGTTATTTCTAACTAAGGGGATCATGACTCAAGGATGCAGCAGGTCCCATCACGTTTGGAGTGTGAATCTTACAGTGCTATCCACCTGGGTGACGTGAATGGCAAGACTTTGGACATTTATGGCTTCCTTAGTGTAGGTTGTGCCTGGCCTGTGCAGGACATGCCTATGGGGTCTTTATCCCTCTCACTACTCTAGTGCCCACTACTGACAAGCACTAGTAAGAAAGTGGGTGCCTGTAAGAGACTGGAGCAGCCTGCTGCTGGCTTCAGTACCTGGGAGGCCTCAGTAGCAAAGCTTGGGGCTAGCAATCCTTGGGGCTGTGGCTGGCTGAGCTCTGGGGTGCCGTTTAAGAGGAAAGCTGGAGTCCAGGTTCTTCGGGCCTTGGGTGCATCCCACAGCCTCTCTCTCCTTTACCACTCGCAACCTTGGCTAAGGATGAGGACTGGGACCTGGAGTTGTCTGAGATCAAGGAGCTGGGAACAGCTCAGCTCTCCATGTCCTGGTATCCCTCCCTCAGCATGCATAAGTCCAGCTGGCACTCTAACAGGGTGATGCACCAGGCTCTCCCTCCTGCCTTCAGATGCCTAGCAATGCTGCTCCTCTGTGGTGAATGCTCATAGCACCTGGTCCATTGTGCTCCTGATGTGATCATACCTAGACTGACATTTGAGAGTGTGGACCTCTTGTTAATTTGGTTTCTGTACTAGATGGTAAGCTATATACAGAAGGAGCTAGCTCCCTCATCCATCCTTCCTGTCTTCCCTGAAGCTTCCCCAGTACCTATGTCTTCCAGGACCTGTTTGCCCTACATCCAGAGACTTCTTGAAAAATGGGGTCTTCACAGACAAGCTATGGCTACATGGGGCAAATCTGTCTGCTGTTGTGACTTTTCCCCTGGGTTCTAGAAGCTCAGATGCTGGAGACCTTGAAGATTGAGACGTTCTGTGTTACCTGATTCTTCCACAGGAGCTGATGCTGTTTGTCTGCTTCTGGATCCTTCCTCTCTAGTCTTCTGGACCAGTACTGGATACACACTCGTAGCTCATGCCTGTGATCAAAAGGCTCGGAAGGCTAAGACTAGAGAATCATGAGTTTGAGATGGTCTGGGATACAGAGTGAGCCTCTGTCTCAAAGACAAACAAAAAAACAATGTATACCTTCAGCAGAACCAGATTAGTGGCCAGTCCTCGTGTAGCCTCTGCCTCAACTGCCATGGTGCCCATTTCCCTTTCCACTCACAGCGGAAGCACCTGGGTGGCAGAAGTAGCTGGGGGAAGTAGGCGGGTAGGCATCTGGGCAGACACAGTAGAAAGCCAATCCCACGGTTGTCACTGGGTTGTCCCCTACAGAGCCCCTTGTATAGTCTCTCCTGGCTTTGTCTTTCAGGACTGTCCTGTGCAGCCCGAATTCCAGCCTCGTTGAGCCAGGCACACCAAGAGCTTTCTACCAAAGAAGCCCCTCCAAGCACTGACCATGTCTATTATGGACCACAGCCCCACGACCGGGGTGGTCACGGTCATTGTCATCCTCATCGCCATAGCTGCCCTGGGGGCCTTGATCCTAGGCTGCTGGTGCTACCTGCGGCTGCAGCGCATCAGCCAGTCAGAGGATGAGGAGAGCATCGTGGGTGATGGCGAGACAAAGGAGCCCTTTCTACTGGTGCAGTACTCTGCCAAGGGGCCATGTGTGGAAAGAAAGGCCAAGTTGATGACCACCAACAGCCCAGAAGTGCATGGCTGAGCTGGGCTGCGAAGGCCAAGGCCATGGTTCTGTTTGCAGCCAGCCCAGAAGCACTGAGAGGGCGGAAGCAGACATGTTGCTCTGTGAGAGGGGTTGACACTTGCTGGCATGGTCTCCTTGGGCTTTGTCATCGCATGCACTGGCTCCAGGTCCCAGCTCTTCTGGCCTTCCCCCTCTGCCTCCTGGTGGGCTGTCCATTGCAGGCAGTGGGCAGGCCTGACCTTGCTGGGGCTCCCGGCCCCTTAGCGCTTTCCTTACTTGAATGTTTTAGCTGAGCCTGTTTTTGATGGAGCTACTACTGTAATGCGTGAACTAACCAACCTGTGAACTGTAAATAGGCCCGGAAGCACGTGCTTAAGCCTTTTTGCTGATTTTTAAAAAAAATACCAGATGGAGCCCATGGACTGGCTTGATAATGACTGTACTCACATGAGCTGAGGTATGACCATGGAGGGTCTTCGACTGGTCAGGCCCCAGTTGCCCTTGGCAGGGTGCACTGAGGCCTTAGTGATGAGTATGTTAAGCTGGGGTGTTGGGGTAATCTCAGCTTGCTTCCTAATGGAGGAAAACCACACCCCTCCCTTTCTCTAGTTCAGCTTTGTTAAAAGAGCAGTGTGTGTAGCTGGCAGAGTCACTGCGAGGAAGCTGTTGCACTTGCTTGGAAGCCTGTGAAGGATGAGACCTCATGAGTCCTGAGGGTTGCCAGGCAGCTTGGCCGAGCAGTCTCTTGCCCTTTGGTTTTGAGCATGCCCAGTACACCCCTTCAGCACAGGCTTTGCAGAAATTGCTCTGCTCCTTCCTCTGCGGACACCAGAACCTGTGGTGGCTACTTGAAGTCTGAAACCCAGTTGGCCCAAGAAGGCAAGGTTTTGTTTTTGTATTTAATATTTTCTGCACTGGAATGGGGGTTGGGGGTAGGAGTGGCTCCCCTCCCCCTCCCCACCCCCCACCTTTTCACTAGTGAGCTTCCTTTCTTCTTCAGTGGGTATTGGGTTTTACTTTGATCCTTGGGGCTTTGGAGTCTGAGCTTCCTGACCCAGCTCTCAAGGCACTCTGTGCTATAGAAGGTCATTTCTATTGTGCATATAGCATTTACAAGAGTCACCAGGAGTTCAGGTTCAGGGCCTGGTTCTCACAGGTAAGGGAGCCAGCAGCACGTCTCCAGGATATTTCTTATGTCTATAAACTTGCTCAGATGTTAATCCCGTCACCATAAGCATTCTGAACCATTATGATTAAACCTGACTAAGCTGGTCCCCTTGGTGATGAATAGGTAGCCAGCTAGCCCTGGCAGCAGAGAGCTCCAGGCTAGTCTGGAGACAGCTTTGAAAAGCATGTGAAACTAGTCCATTTCCTAGAACCCAAGGGAGGACCTGTAGGGAAGGAATACTTCTTTTTAGTAGTGTATACCAATATGGGGTTGGGGGAGGCAGATGTTAAACACCTTAGTTACACAGAGGTAGTCAAAGATGGACTGGCCACGGGCAGAGGCTGCTAAGGCTGTCTTGGAATGTGTGTTAGTCCTGGAAGCAGTGACTCTGTAGGTCTAGGAGGGGTACAGAAGGTATGAAAGGATCTGCCTGGAGTTGGCTGAGGCTGAGGGGTTTTACGGATTCCCACCCCATATCCACCTTTCTACCTCCTAAGCCTTGCAGCCAGCAGCCTGAACACTGCTGGTCCTTTTCTCCACCCATCCATGGATCAAGGCCAGCTTGGATCTACACCGAAATTTGAGCTGGTTCATCGCTGCACTGTCAGATGCAGGCCACAGCTTGTACTATGCTGATGAAGTTAGTTTTTCAAACAGACATCATCACGTTATCAGTTACACTTTGGGGGAGCTTCCTATCACCCCCTGTTGCCAGGGGGCTCTTTCAAGTTTGAGTCAGTCCATCCAGAGAGGTATGAGTAAGTGCAGGCCCTGTGGGGTCACGTGGGGAACGAACACCTATAGAAGTGTTGAACAACCATGCAAGTCTTCCCTGTCCTTGGTTATCATTGGCTACCTTTTTTTAAGTGTGCACCAGAGCCATACACTCCAATGGTTAATAAATCATAACTTCTCTTCAGATTTTTTTTTTCCCAATAGTGTAACTATTGTGGGCCAGGGTCAGGTCTTCTGATGAGTAAGAAGCTAGCCTTTGATCCTGGGGAGCTTGCAGGAACTCCGAGGCTAAGCCACTGAAGCAAGAGCTGACTTTCCTAGATCTATGTTCAAACGGACTGTGCTACTCTTGTGTCTCAAAGCTACCAGTTTGTGCAATAAGTGGAAGGGATGCCATTCCTGATCAATAAATGCTAAATGACTTTCAAGTTCATTTTGTAGACCACTGAGAAAGATCTTTATTTACAATAAATTTCAATAAAATTTGCATAACTATATTACCAATGTACAGTCTTCACCTCTGGCTCCTTCATCTCATTCAAAAGTTAGTCTGTCCTATTCTCATGCTTCCTTTCTGAAGCCAAAGTGGAGCTGGTGGTGGAGGGCGGAGGGGTGTCACCAGGTAACTGGGTTGCACCCATGGACTTGGAGTGGTTGGGGTGAGCCTTTCCCTGAAGGGCTGGTTCTTTAGCCCCACCTTGGACCTCCAGCTCCCTCTCCATAGTGGCCACAAGGATCTTGAGCCATGTGTGCTCGGGGAGGGGGGTCCCTGAGGCTCTAGCCAGCTCTTGGAGCTCTCGAGCCTTCTTTAAATAGAGAGCCTGCAGTTTCTGGCTGTGGCGCCGGAGTAGCCTGTGCTGTTGCTCCAGGGTCCGCTGCCGGCGCAGCAGGCGGTGCCCATCCCTGCGGGCACTAAAGAGCCGGCCCTCCACCTGCTCCTGTGTACGGCGTAGGCTGCTCATCTTAGATCTCAGCTTCTGCATTGCATTCTCCATGTGAGAGATGTGTTCACGCTGCAGCACTGCCTTGTTCTGGACACATTCTTGGGTAGGAGGGCTGATGCCAAGGTCCTGGGGGGCAGAGGCAGGGTCTGAGTGATGCAGAATGAACCGCAGCAGATTCGGGAGGGTGATAGGGAGGTCTCCAGGGTATTTCACACTTAGGTCCTTTCTGGAGAGGAAGGGAAAGTCAAAAGTGAGGGTCTCAATAGGCACGATAGAGACAAATGGGACTGGATATGAGACTGGCCATTCTGACCAAGAAAAGATGCTGGCTTCTTGCTGAAAGGCAGGCAGTGCTGCCTGGGCAAGTGGTTCTTTGTGGAGTTGAGGAGCCCCACAGACTTGCACTGCAGTTATTAAGGCCATTTGAATAAAGTATATCTGTTCCTAAGGACAGAGCTGTTTCTGTACTCAACCTTCAGAGAGATAAGCATGCTTAGGCCTAAGCCCCAAACCAGTGCATCGGGGATGGGGAAGAATGTTGTCACTCTGTGTGAGCTACAAAGCTGGTGAACATAGTCCTGGGACAGGGCTGTCCTCAGTTACCATGGCTATTAAGAATGCTCAGTAAAACTAAAAATACAAACAAAACAAAACCAGCAACAGTACACACTTCATGTACAGTATCTACAGCACAAAGTGCTTTTAACTGAGGGGAACTGCACTCCAGAGAGGGACACTGGCCTCAAACCTGGACAGTTGCTATGGCCGAAGGACTAAGATGAGTTATAGCTACTCATCTTACAGCTCAAGCCCAACAGCACAGAGTCAATGGTGGTGACACTGAAAGGGGTCCCCACATCTCCCATGCTCTAACTCAGAACTTGTCATCTAATTGCCCAGCCTCCTAAATTTCTCTCACAGGTACTGTGCATAGGCAGTCTAGCCACTGTTAACTCAAACATGTCTTTCTATAGTCCTCCCTTAGCTTTCTATAGTCTTTTTATAGTCCTTCCTTAGCTAGTCAACAGACAGGGACCAGCACCCTCAGAGAGTAAGGAACAGAGCTGACAGGACCCCAAAGGCAGAGTCTATGCTGCCCTGCTCAGTGCCATCTGTTCTCAGACAAATGGCCTGAGCTCTGTAAAATGGGGAGGGAGTGTCCCTTGCCTCACAGGGCTGTTGCAAGGGGTGAGTGTTGAACACGAGCTTTTTTAGAACTGCATTTTTAATCCTTATGGTATCATACATAATCCCTCAAACAAGAAGATCACAGTTTGAAACAAGCCTGGGATATACAGTAAAACTATGTCTCAAAAAAGAAAAAAAAATTGCATTGTTCCTTAATATACCAACAAAGTTGGGGCTGGAGAGATGGCTTAGTGGTTAAGACTGCTGGCTGCTTTTTTCAGAGGACCTGGCTTCAATTCCCAGCACCCACATAGTGGCTCACAACTGTCTAAAATTTCAGCCCCCAGGGGATTTGATGCCCTATTCTGGCCTCTGAGTGTACTGTACATACATGCTGCACAGATACAGGTAGGTAAAACACACACACACACACACACACACACACACACACACACACACACACACACACACGTGTATGATCTTTTTCTTTTATAATTAAAAAGCCTTGCATGTTGGCACACACCTTTAATCTCAGCATTAGGGAGGCAGAGGCAAGTGGATCTCTATCATTTTGAAGCTAAGCCTGGTCTACATAGCACATGTGATGCCAGCCAAGGCTACTTAGAGGCCCTATTTCAAAAATCCATAATAAATAAAATTAAACAAAATTAAAAATGGAAAGAGGAATATGCATTAACTGAAAACTTGTATAAGCTTTCCACACACAAATCCAGAAGCCAAATACCTAAACATGTCAGAACATGTTTTATTAATAGATAACACTCTTCCTATCAAAAATCACTAGAGACAGCCAGGCGTGGTGGCGCATGCCTTTAATCCCAGCACTCGGGAGGCAGAGGCAGGCAGATTTCTGAGTTCGAGGCCAGCCTGGTCTACAGAGTGAGTTCCAGGACAGCCAGAGCTACACAGAGAAACCCTGTCTGGAAAAAACAAAAAACAAAAAACAAACCCAACCCCCCCCCCCCCAAAAAAAAACAACCCCCCCCAAAATCACTAGAGACTTAATTAGATATGCCAAACTATACATGGTGACCCACACTGGTAACCCTAACACTTAAGAGGCAAGAGGAAGAACACAAGTTTGAAGCTAGCCTGGACTACACTGTAAGATTCTATCTTACAACAAGTTATAGACCCCTTTATGTAATGTTTATTGGGGAAGGGGGGCTCTAGGTAGCTTTTTACGATTTTTAAGACTTTCATGTAACAGAAAACAGAAAGAATTTCAGAGTTTACATGTCAGCTGTATCTATTAATAATCTGGTAAGTGCTCTCAACAGTAGAAGAAAGACACCCAGAATGAGTCTGGCATGGACGGCTAGTCCTTCAAGCGGCAAAGGGCCAAGTGGAGGTGCAGCATTCTATCAGAACTGTGACAGCTCAGCATGTCCTGGAGCTGTACAGAGTGAGATGGTCAACAGAATGCTCTCATACCTTCTATTTACTTTTTGTTATGCTTTGGTTTTGGAGACAGAGTCGCAAGCTATAGCTTTGGCTAGCCTGAAACATACTATGTAGACCAGGCTAGACTCAAGTACTCAGATCCAAATGCTTCTGCCTCTTGAGTGTTCATTCAGATTAGAGCTGTGCACCACCACACCCAGATCACACCTTTATTAAAAGAAAATTTTAGTTATTTATTTTTCAAGTTAAGACTTCTCTGTACAGCCCTGACCATCCTAGAGCTTGCTGTGTGGACCAGGCTGGCCAAAACCAAGAGGTCTGTCTGCCTCTGCTTTCCAAGTACTGGGGTTAAAGAAGTGTACCACTACTACCCGGCAGATCAAACTGTTGGATTTATTTGTTTGTTTGTTTGTAGACAGGGTTTTTCTGTATAGTTTTGGCTATCCTGGAACTAGCTCCATAGATCAGGCTGTACTCAAACTCAGAGATCCACCTGCCTCTACCTCCTAAGTCCTGGAACTAAAGGCCAGGACATGGACAGGGGTTTTTGTTTTTTTCATGTTTAGGATAGAGACTATAAACTGCTTCCAAAAGGAAGTTCTTTTAATCTGGGAATGGTGGCTCCCATCATTAATCTCAGCATCCAGAAGGCTAAGGCTGTCTTGGGTTACACAGTGAGTTCTATACCACCTTAAGATACAATGTGTGGGGGGGCTGGTGAGATGGCTCACCCGACTGCTCTTCCGAAGGTGATAAGTTCAAATCCCAGCAACCACATGGTGGCTCACAACCATCCGATCTGGCTCCCTCTTCTGGAGTGTCTGAAGACAGCTACAGTGCACTTACGTATAATAAAATAAAATAAATCTTTAAAAAAAAAAAAAAGATACAATGTGTGACTCTTGTCTCAAAAAATAGCTCCCTCCCCACCCCCATAAAGGTCGTCGTCCTGAAAGCATGTTGCTAGTTAGAATTCCCCAGAAGCAGTGAAGTTCTCCTGGGGGGGAACACTGGAGTATCCTTACAGAGCATGAACTGGTATCCCCTGGCCCAGAGGTAGGCCAAGGCGTCTGCAGTTTGAAGTGCCCTCCAGAGTAGGGTATAGACAGCTGGTTTGGGGGACTGGCTCTAAGAGACCCCTATGCATTAAGGTGATGGTCGGCATCCCAGCCTTCCCTCCCCCCACTTGGGATGAAGAGAGGTAAGACCAGAGCAGAAAGAGGCTGGGCATAGACAGGCTGTACTGTGGGCAAAGGCAGGACTCTTTCCAAGATTCTTGTCTTCTCTGACTGCAGTGGGGCACAGTCAATGTAGACAGCTAGCAGGGATGTAGAGAACATACAAGCAGCATCTTCCAATGCTCGCAGCCCTCACACCTCAGAAGCAGCCACATTGACACCCTAGCGTTCTTCTCTGCACATCTCCACTTTGTGCACAGAATTTGCATTTTCCACAGTGCACCAAACTTTCACTAAAAATAGCAGGAGCAGGTGAACATGAAGTCTTATTACATGTGATCCCACAGTGGTTTCATTTCCTCTTCTGTGTACCTTTGGACTTGAGAGTTGATGGTCATGAACCACTCTCAGCTCTTAGAAGCTGTCTAGTGGCCCCCACCATCCTCACACAGATGACTGCCCCCTGCCAGGCCAGCACCGCTGCCCCCTTTATTTATTTTTGTACAGGCAATAAATAGTCACATTACGCTTTTCTCTTCTACTTTTTGGGTAAGCTTCTGGTAATGCTCTCTGGATCAGTGACTAACTTGTGCCCATTTTTAGGAAACTCGGAAAATCTCATTCTAAAGCGACAGACTCTGATTTAAGCTCTCTGTGTTTAACAGATGTGGACAGTCTTCTGCTCTTCAGTATCAAGGGCCAAAGGAGGGGTTGCAGGGACCTGGGGTTTCACTTTTTTTTGGTTGGTTGGTTTTTGTTTGTTTATTTTTTGACACAGGGTCTCACTTTATAATTCCTGCTAGCTTTCAACTCAAGGAGCTCCAGCTGCCTCTGCCTCCCAAGCTGGAATTAAAGGTATCTGTCACCATACGTGGCCTGCACTTAAGTCTTCTATACAAGGCAGCTCCAGGAGTGGGATGCTGGGCATGGATGTTCCTACGGTGCACTTGCCCTGCACATACACATGCTCATCAGTCCATTTGCTGGGAGCCTCTGCCTGCAAAGGCCCTTACCATGTGCTGTAACTTTACTATCATTACACCACATGCCCAGCTGGGCCACACACAGATGGAACTGCTCCTGTTAGTGCCCATGGTTTCTTGACTATATGGCAGCTTAAACATGCCTTGGAAAGAAGAGAGTTCATTGTGTTAGAGCCAACACTGGAACAGACTGAGTCACTCTGTTTTTAGTGTGTGATCTGATAAGCCCCTGCTACCTAACACAGGAAGTACTCTAGCACACATTCTCTGAGATAAAGGGGAAAAACAGAGACAATGAGAGTCCAAGGAAGCCCTCTGGCAGAGAGGCCAGATGAGCACAGCAGTGCCGCAGTGACCTATAAGTGCCAAGGCCAGCCCTCCTGAAAGGACCCTGCATTTCCCACACACCCACAGGGGTGTGAGCAGTTCCCACGTGGATCTATTCTGTATCCAAACGGAAGCTGTGTGTGAGTGACAAGGGAGCCAGCATCCAGCTTGTTTGGCTTTAGAGTAGAGTTCATTTCCTTCTTTGTGGAAATGTTTGGACTTACACTTCTAAGTCCAACCCTCCTTGCTAACATCCCATCTCTGTTTGGTGGAGTTTTCAGCACACCTGAGTGACAGACAACTTCAGAGCAGACTGTATACATGCAGAGAGATCTCTCTATGAATGGAGCAGTGGGTAGAGAACTGCCAGTGCCCCTTGGGTGAGAGGGACACATGAGTAACAGCAGGATCCATCCCACACAAACATGAGCACTTTCCTGTCAACTGTATCATCTTTATAGGTTCACACCAGCTATCTAGTTCCCAGGGATGTACTTGGTAGGTTGAGGTAAAGGCTAGCCTGGTCTACATGAGTTCTAGAACAGTCAGAGCTACATAGTGAGGCCCTGTCTCAAAAAACAAAAACAAATAATAAACATATTAATACATGCCATTCCAACACTAAAGCTCTTCTACTCTATCTCTAATGGCAATACTTTAACAATAGTTTAGAACATGATGAATGATTTACAATGGAAGCTCAGTTCATCTTCAGCCCTTAATAAGAGAATCCTACCTACACAATATTGAAAAAAAAAAAATCCAGCCTTACCTATTACAGGGAAAAAACAAAACGGTAGGAAGACGGTCAACCATGAATTCCCAAGGAAGATCATTCTGAGACACATCGATCCTGACAGAGGCAAAGAGAAAATGACTGGTAAGAAGTGATTGGCCAAACAAGCACCAAACCTGAAGAATTTGGAGTGTTTGTATGGCCCAGACTAGACCGACCCCCTTACTACAGGTGTAAGTCAAGGCATTTACACTTTATGAACATGTCACTGTGTACCCTGAGTAATAGAAACGGAGCATAAATCCCCCAAGTTGTCTCAATGGAAGTACTTCATCTACTCATCAGGATCTGGTGAGTATTTTAATCTGTGCGTTAGTTCTAGAAAAGGAAAGCTACTGAGCACAGCACACACAGCAGGTCCCTTTGAAGATTATACTTTATAGTCAATAAATCTAGATGAAGGCCAAGATCAATGTACTGTTTTAACAGAGCGCCAATCCTCCCCACCCCTTTCTTCTCCCCACCAGGGGCCTTGCTGCTGCAACCGGTCTAGTTTAGCTCAGGATGGCTTCAACCACTCAGCAGCCATCTTGCAGCAGCACCCCTAGTGCTGGGATTACTGGCATGTGCCACCAAGGACAGTAGATTAATTTATGTATATAAAAAATGGCATCTACTAAATCACCCACCCTGTGATTAATTACTGTAGAATTGACTACAACTGATCTGGTGAATGAACTCCTTCCAGCAGCAGGCTAGGCAGGTGATGAGGCTCATGTGCCCTGACCCATCAGAGGGCTGACGGCATCCTTTAAGGGGAGGATATTCATGATCAGTGCACAAGGAAGATGAAGATGCCTGGACCTATTAATTTGGTGGGGTTTTTCAAAAGGTATAAGTAGTATAGGATGATCAGGCAGTATAAACCAGTGTTATGTATTTGCACAAACTGCAATATGGCCAAGGAATGTGGATGAGGTGTGTGATGGTTTGTATATGCTTGGCCTAGGGCTTGGTACCATTAGGAAGCATAGCATGGTGGGTGTGGGCTTTAAGACCCCTGTCCAAGCTGCCTGGAAGCCAGTTTTCTTCTAGCAGCTTCCAGATGAAAATGTAGAACTTTCAGCTCCTCCTGCACCATGCCTGCCTGGATGCTGCCATACTCCTGCCTTGATGATAAAGACTGAACCTCTGAACCTGTAAGCTAGCCCCAATTAAATGTTGTCCTTATAAGAGTTGCCTTGGTCATGGTGTCTATTCATAGCAGTAAAACCCTAAAGAAGGCAAGGTGGTAGAGTGCTTGTTTAGCATAATTTATACCGAAGCCCTTCTTAAACCAGGCATGGTGGCACGTACCTATAATTTCAACACTCAGGAGACAAAACCAAGAGGATTACAAGTTCGAGGTCATCTTTGGCTACATAGTTATTTAGAGGCCAGCCTGGGATCAGGGATACTTTCATAAATACATACAGAAAAGTCTAAGATTGGCACAACCAAATGCAAATTTTTCCTCCATATCTTTTAACAAAATGGCATGTCTGCCTCTGCTTGTGAAAGCCAAGTGGTGCTGGCCACCATTCTTCATAGTTGAATGCATTTTCCCTCCAATTGTGTACTTCAATAAAGAGTTCACTGTGAAGTGAGATCCTTTAAAATCCACAGGAACTGCACTGAGCTACCCGGGCTCCTTCTTGGCATCTTCTCAGTGTGGTTTATGAGCCGACACAGCAGCAGTCACACAGCTCCTATCCTACCCTTCTCCATTAATTCAGGGAAATACTGGTTTAGGAATGGACAGAAATGTTCACTATGCCAACATCACTGATACATGCCTTTGCTGTTGCTGTAAAGATTTTCCCAAGTCCCCAAAGTGAAATTAACTGAATCAGAAATGTATAATTTTTTTGTGACTTCTTGCAAATGTTGCCAATGTAAATGTTGTCTATGCCACCTTTATTTTATCAATACTAGATCCTGTCACTTGAAAGCATTTATTAATTTAGTAAGCGTAAATGACACCTTATTTACATTTCTTAGGTGATGGTTCCCCTGTTGTTTGTTTACTCTATCACTGACCTGTGTTCTTTGTTCACATTGGATTTTACCTGGTTTTGTTAGTTTGCTTGATTTTTTTGAGACAGCTGCTCTATGTAGCCCTG
The DNA here is from genome assembly GCA_902729485.2 of Mus minutoides. NCBI lineage: Eukaryota > Metazoa > Chordata > Mammalia > Rodentia > Muridae > Mus > Mus minutoides. Next base: position 532,156 of record LR749620.1, on the reverse strand, counting down.
GCTGTCCTGGAACTAGCTCTGTAGACCAGGCTAGCACTGTATTCAGAGATCTGCCTGCCTCTGACTCCCTACTGCAGTGCCAGGATTAAAGGTGAGTGCCACTACCCGATGTATGCAGAGCTTAGGAATAAGGCAGGCACTGTGTATGCCAGACAGCACTATACCCCCACACTACAGCCCCAGCCCACTTGAAATGTGGTGGAGCTACAGTATCAGCTCCTGAGTCTGAATGCTGGCCCCTAATTTACATGTTGCACAATTCTGGACAAGTTGCCTAATATTTCTGTGCCTTAAATCAAAAGAAAGTGATGGAGTCTGCAGTTTCACCCACCGAGTGTTCTGAGGCTTAAGTATATATGTATATAACAATCTCTTAGCACAGTTACTTCTGACAATAAATAGCAGGCAGCAAGTGAAATGTGAAATGAAAGCATTTTTTAAATTATGGCTAGGAATATAGCTAAGTGGTAGAACATTTGCTTTGCATGCATGAGGTCCTAGGTGTAATCCTGTCACTAACAAAGAAAGAAAACCATTCACATCAAGTATGTTGTTTTCAGTGAACATCCTTCTAGTGGATATGAATTACCTTTCATTATCTTTCACTGGAAAGATTTTATCTCTGTCTTCTGCTTTTCCCCCATGATCTGGTCTAAACTGCTCACTTAATGATCTGGATTTGAGGTCTTGTTAAAGTGCTTGGTTGCTGACCAGACTAGAGCCTATTGTAGACACAACACACTTCAGTTGCAGGACAGAGAAATTAAGCTGGAAAAGAAGTGGAAGGTCACAGGACCATAAGATGCCATCAGGCAGCTAGGAAAGAAAAGGCATCAATGATCTTACGCAGTGGCAGAGCTTGCCTGCATAATGCTGACCTCTGGACAAGATGTGGCCCACAGGCACATTAGTGGCATGACTATTTCCTGACTGGATTTGAGGCCTGCTCCATAACTCAAAAAGACCATCAAAATTCATCAAAAGGCCATGGCCATGATGGTCACAGGCCCTAGTGGGGAACTTGCTAGTGTTAATGTACTAAATGTACAAATGCTCTGTAAAAATGTATGCTTATACCCACAGGCAATGCTGCTCTCCGCCTTCATTAGAGAGCCTTCTTTCTGCAGCCAACAGTGGTAGGTGAAGGAACTCAGGGAGATGGAAAAGTTCAAGAACTGATGATTGGGGAGGGATTTAAAATGCTCTATTCTGAGCATGACACAGCCACTGCATTCATGAACACACAACATTTACTCAGGGATAGGGGAGGGGCTCATGGCCTGTCCTCTATGTTCTAGGATACAGCTCCACACCCATAAGCATGCATGTGGATGACTCTGGTTAAGCTCGGTTACAAAACAGAAACAGTAGGACATGAAATCAGGAAGCAACTTATAGAGAAGAAAGAAAGAAGGTTAACAGGCATGAGGGTAGAAAAAGGGCGTGCATTGAGTGTACTCAGAGTGCACCATGTATGCACATAGAAAACTGCCGAGGAGCTGGGTATAATGGTGTATTCCTTCTTTCCTAGCACACGAGCGGCAGATGTAGGTGGATCTGAGTTCAAGGTCAGCGTGGTTTTACACAGTGAGTTCCAGGCCAGCCAGGGCTACATAGTAGACTGTCTCAAAACAAAATAGAACAAAGCAAAAATCTCCCACCTACCCAACTGTCAAAGAATACATGTAATTAAACTGGTGTTTGAAGGCAGGCATGGTAGCTTACACCTGTAACCCTGGTACTTGGTAGACTGAGGCAGAAGGACTGCCAAGAATTATGTAACCCTGGTACTTGGTAGACTGGGGCAGAAGGACTGCCAAGAATTAAAAGCCAGCCTAGGCTACATAGTAAGCTCAAGCCAACCTGAACTAGAGTGGGAGTCTGTCTCAAAACAAAAGATTTAAAATGTGTTTATACAGAAGTCCACATAAAGCAACCACAGTCATAATTAGACACATGACTATCAACAAAGTCTTCCTCTTGATTTCACCAATAAAGAGGAAAACAAGGGCAAAGGCCCTGAGTCCAGGGCTGGATTGCAATTCTGAGACCCACCTTCTCAAGATGTCTAAGCAGCCAGACCTGGACCTGTTTTCCTATGTATTCCAGTCAGCAATAAACATTTTTATGATCATTAACTTCCAGCCCACCCAGCATGGGTGTGTTGGCAATGAGGATTAAGAGCAGCATGGCCGGCCGGGCAGTGGTGGTACACGCCTTTAATCCCAGCACTTGGGAGGCAGAGGCAAGCAGATCTCTGAGTTCGAGGCCAGCCTGGTCTACAGAGTAAGATCCAGGACAGCCAGGGCTACACAGAGAAACCTGTCTTGAAAAAAAAAAAAAAAAAAAAAAACCAACCCCCCCCCCCCAAAAAAAACCAAACCAAAACCAAAACCAAAACCAAAACCAAAACCAACAAAAAAACCAACCAAGAGCAGCATGGCCCGTGATGCTAAAGACTGGTGTCCTTACCTGGCCACAGTAAATGTGTCTTCTGGCAGGAGCCGAGCTAGCTGGATGAAGATGTGATTGAGAGACGGGCAAAAGCCACACCACTGTGTATAATAGAGCAGCAGAACATCCTGTGGGAAGGGGACAGTATTTACTCGCACCTGCTGTAAGGCCCTCACTTTCTGCTGGGCTGAGAATTCCAAAGACATTGAGTCAACTCCACTGCCTGTGCAGGAATCATGGTGAGATTTTCATCTTTAGTTATAATTGTGATTTTTGTTTATGGTCTTTGGACAACTAGAAAAGCACCATGAAATCTGCTCATGATCCACCACAAAACTAATCTGCATATCATAACCAGACTGTTTTCCCTCAAATAACCACAGCCGTAGGGATTAAGAGGATGGAGGACTTGACTTTTGTCCCTCTCTGGCACTCCTAAACCTGTTCCTGTAGTGATTAGGACGGATCATAGAATGAGTACTCTCCATAAAGCTATCTTCACTCCCACGAATGCGGGCTTCACAGTGCTCTCCGTGACGCCCTAGCTCCCATCCCATACCTGTTTCCGAAGGGTCACTTCCCAGAAGGTATCCGTTGTCACTTCTGTGATCAAATGCTGAGTGGGGAACTGAGCAGAACCACTCCCAGTGAGATGCCTTTTCAAGGGGCTGTAGAGAACACTGAAGTTTTGAATAAAAGACTCTGAAAATAAAGAGAAAATGAGATCAGCTGTGGTCTAGGTGCAAGCAGAACAGCTAGTCTAGTTTAAATTTCAAACACTTCAAGACTGAAATGATTTCCCATGTCTACATTTTTATTATTGCTTTATTTTGCTTTCGGTTTTGTTTATAAGACAAGGTCTTACTTTATAGTTCTGGCTGATTTGGAACTTGCTATGTAGACCAGGCTGGCCTTGAACTCAGAGATCTACCTGCTTCTTGAGTAACAGGAGCAAAGGCCTGTGTCTCCATATTCATGGGGGGTTGTTTGTTTGAATCACTTCAACTAAGCAGAACCTAACACAAGGCCCAAGGTACCAACAGACCTGACTTTGGCAGTAGTCACTCAAAGGACAGTCCTTTACTAACTAAACAGTGTGTGCGTAGGGTGCTCAATGCATTGTGGGGATTCCATCCTGCTCTTTTCCACAGAAACTGCCATAGACACACACACCATGAAAACACACACAATGGCACACACCAACCCCTTTGCAAGTGGCAGCCTTGAATGCTAAGACTTCAAGCATCACTGCAAACGCAGTGCCAGGACAATGTGAAGGTGTTTAGAGCTCATTAATCTCAGACCAGAAGCTTTTTGTTTCCTTTATTAAGTTCTCCAAGTTTCTTTTTAAAAAAGCTAACAAAAACAAACAATTATACATAGTGAAAAAAGGTATAAATAAACCTGTAAGTAATAAAAGTCTTAACTTACACCAACAATCTCATCCTTACCACCAATGCCACATCTCAGAGCCCTCTGCCTCAGCGGAGCAGGACTAGTCTATAAACTTCCCTTCTTCCAACTCCCTCCAAGGGAGGTCTTAGCAGTGACTCACTATGTAGAAGCAGGAGATAGGGAGAGTGTCGTGAACACTAAAGACATGACTTTATCATAGCTCAGCAAAACTTAATTTGCCATAGTTTTGGACTGAGAAACCATGGCTTCCTAATCTGAATGAAGCCTAAATTCTGAAGCCACTACCAAATCTGCTACAAAGTCTAGAATAGAGAAAACTGCTGGGCCAGAGTTAATATAAAAGATGACGTCAAACCTCAAGAGGGCTTCTTTTAGAAAACCTGTAAATTCAAAGTAATGTGTTATGAGCTTCTCTGAGCTGAGTATTACTCACAGAATCCAGAGAAACCAATCACCACTTGGCTTTAAAACTTACATGTTCATTTGGGTGTGGCAGTACACACCTTTAATCCTAGTGCTTGGGAGGCAGAGGCAGGTAGATCTCTGAGTCTGAGGCTAGCTTGGTCTACACAGTGAGTTCTATTAAGCCAAAGTTAAGACAGACCCTGTTTCAAAGGAGGAAAAACACCAAATGGAGAGAAAGCTGCTCTTTCAGAAGGCCTGGGTTCAGTTTTCAGCATCTACATGGTAGCTCACAATTGCCTGTTCCAGGAGATTCAATGCCTCTTCTGGCCTCTCTGGATACCACACATACATGCAAGCAAAATACCATACACATAAAACAGAATAATAAAAATAAAAACATAAACCACATGCTTGGGGGATGGAGAAATGGCTTAAGAGCACTGACTGCTTTTCCAGAGGGCCCAGGTTTGATTCTTAGCACCCATATAGTGGCTCAGAACCACCTGTAGCTTCAGATTCAGGGGCTGACATCCTCTTATGGCTTAGGCAGGTACTGTACACATGTGGTATACAAACATACATGCAGCAAAACACTCGTGTGCATAAAATAAAAATAAACATAAAACCAAAATACACATTTGTTTCATTTTAAGAAAGCTAAATATACCAACATATCGTAAGCTGGGAGTAATGGTACTCCATAAAGTGACTGACCACAGGTTTGCTCTGAGCATCAAAGAGCTCTTGTGATTATACTATATAATTTCACACAGAATAACCAAAATTTCATGAGTCCTTTCATGAAGGTGGCTAGTTTGAATGCTTCACCTGGACCGACAAAAGGACTAGGACTTAAGGAGCTATGCTCACCCTGACTTCACAGTCTCTAAACTTAGAAATGCAGTTCCTCTCACTGTCACACTCCTTCCTCCACTTGGCAAGCACTGGCTGTCCCCTGCTCCTCCAGTGATGCTGAACTAACAAGGCTTTTGAATTCTTAGTTTCTTGTGTTGCGTGTCAGGAACCTCGGCAAAGTCCGGGGACAGGGCAGCATGAGCTGCTGCTGCTGCCAAGCCCTGGGAGTCAACTCTGGGCTGCTTTCCCACAGTAAAAAGGTTTAGGCCACCTCACGTGGTTTTTACTGCACATGCTCACAGCACTTGTATACTGCAATGTAGGCACTGGGGGATAAGGCAGGCTTCTTTTACATGCTGTAAAAGTTCAACACAACAAATGGGGCCTGGTGGCCCTGGACTCATGCATTCAACCCCGTGGAACAAGAGTGAGTAAGACAATCTAAGTGCACTTCTTTCTGCTTCAGCTCCTTTCAACTGTGGTGCCATTACTGGCCATGTTCATCAGCCCCTGCACATTCCACTAGAAATGTGGAACACTTTGTCTGGCATGGGAGCCAGGTTCCTTGTGAACCTGGCTTTGGAAAGGTGACAGAAGTTGCCAGTCTTAGCCTCTTAGCCCCTACAGGTTAGCTGACAAACTGGACCAAATTTTGATAGATGGAAGCTTCTGCTCTATTTCCTGGACAAACTAGCTTCTTTTCAAACTGAGCAACCAATAGATAAAGACAATTTTTGATCAGTTGCCTGACGACTTAACATGAGCTATGAAGCTGGTGTCACCCCCATGATTAGGAATAATGAGACCATCCGTGCAAATGACAGCCCTTAAGCTAAGTAAAGCTGATTATGCGGAAGGAGGCAAACCACCTACAGTACCTAGAGTGAACTTCATGAGGGCTTGTTTGGGATCCAGGATATAGTGAGATTCTTCTTTCACATCAACAATTGTGGCAAACTCCTTCACAGGAGCAGAGCTCGGGGCACCCAGTCTTTCTGCATATAACCAAAATAAATTGGAATCCAAAAGGTAGATGTTCAGGGTCTTGTTGGTTCTGCAGCTCAGGCCTGTGAAGGCTGTGCTAGTGAGGCCCACTTGAGGAAAGCGGTACCTGTTCTCCTCAATGTGAGGAATGGATCTCGGGGCAGTGGTCTCACAGTTCTTCTCTAAGGAAGAGAACTCGATGGCTGGGGCTGTCAAGACAGTCTGTTCAGAGCCAGTAAAGCTTGCCATGCCCCGGGATATGGTCCTGCAACATGCAGTGTAGTAGCTGAAAGGGCTATAGGAGGTTAAAAAATTGCTGCATTCTATGCTGCCCGACACCACATGGTAAAAAGTCTGCTCCTTGAGGTAGAAAGAATCCAGAGCGGCTGCCATCTCGAAGAAGCTGCACTGTGGCACACTCACTGAGCTAGGCCTGGTACCACCCACTGTCTGGTTGACACACAGCTCACAGACATTGTGGGTCCTGGAGAGGGCTGGCCCCTGTGGCAGCACCACCGTGTTACAGCAGGGGGACCCTGCCATCAGCTGAGTATCAGGCAGTGGAGCTGGCAGCTCTGGTGCCAGGGACTGGAGCATAGGTGCCTCTACCCGCCGCAGGTGCTGAAGGAGGCGCTCCACCACCTGGTCCCCATGACAGTTATTGTACTCCAAGGCCACTTCGGTGATCTGAAAGACAGAGCAGAAGTGGTAAAAGGCGCAAGTTTTATGGATGCGGAAAATGGCAGCTTGTGCTTGGATGGCATACCTGAGTCACAGGCAGGAGAGAAGTAGTCACGACAAACTTTTGTTGTTGTTGTCTTGTTTTTAGTTATTTGAGACAGGGTTTCTCTACAGACTGTTCTCTACAGACCGGCATATCTACATATCTCAAATTTTACAGAGATATGTCTGCCTCTGCCTCCCAAGTGCTGGATTAAAGGTGTGCACCACCACTGCCCAACTCACACCAGACTCTTAATACAGGGGTCTGAGTTATTTTTTTACAACATTCCCCTCTATCAGTGCACAATGAACCACTACTTTGAGTCAGAAGATTCTAGAGATACCTGCCAACCATAGATAGATAAAGTCCAGCAGGCAAAACTGTTCAGATCAGGAATGTATCCGGACAGAAAGAAATGGAACCCTCTTGCCTGTCAGGTGAGCATACTTTCTTTATACCTTTAATATTCTCCAATGCTGTCATTTTCCTCCAGTCTTCAGTAAGTGTGAAAACTTCTCAAACACATTGGACATTTAAGTAAATTTACAACATATATTCTTCCAAATACGCCCATGCCACACAGGAGATCAGCACACCACCCTGCTCCCAATAGTCCACACCCATTTTTCCTTTCCAGAGCATCTCTCCCCTCCTTGGACCACAGTTGCTAGGTTTCTAGCCTCAAGCTAGAAACCAGCTAGTCCTCTATTTCTGCTCAGTCTTTTCAGGCCACACCCTCCTTTTTCTTAAAACCTGAACTTCCATACCGATGACTCTTTAAGACCCTGCTCAGATAAAGGCAGCCCCACTCTGAATGGTAAATAAACTAGCTTCTACAATTTTAGCCCGACACCCTCCCATGGCCTCAAAGGTTTCTGCTGAAATGTCCCCTTTCTTTACAGGTTTATGGATCTTCTCTGACAGGACCAAGTTTGAGCATGTGTGAACGTATGGCATTTCAGAGGAATGTACACAATATCCTTTCTAGGAGAGAGTAACCACTTGACTTTCAAGTTTAAGGCCATCTTCAGCTACTTAGTGAGTTCAAAGCCTGTGAGACTGTCTCAAACAAAAAAGTGTATCAGTAGGTATGAACCATTTAATGAATATTTTCCACTTAGACAACTTCTATTACGGAATTTATAGAAAATTAATTCAAAACATATTTAAAGACTAATTTTTAGACTAAAAAGACACTTTAGAAGGTAAACTAGATGTTTTAAATGACCCCTTACCCATATAAACATCAGTATCTTTTTGGACAAGATTCTTGTGCCAATTCCCAAAGACTGCTCAGAGTAGAAAGCAAGTCAAAGGGGGCTTTGGAGGCGGAGACAAGTGTTTCCTTTAGCATGTCGCATAATATATAGCATGATGTCTCAAGAAGGCTCTTAGGGACATAAGGGACTGGTATTCCTGGTGTCAAGATGTATGTTCTCTTTGTGTGTACACATGCAGGGTGGAGTGTGCATTCATGGAGCACATGTGTAAGGCAGCTGGCACTCCTAGGCTTGGTGTAGTCACTACCTGGTCACTTCTGGCCTACACAGAGCCTACAACTGTTACTAGCAGCCTTGCCTAGTATGCCCTCAGGTGTGTAAGTGCTTTTAAGTGTCTGCCCAGACCTAGGCCCACAATGGCAATGGAAAACAAAGCTACCTGAGTTCCCTCCTTACCGGGTTGATGTGCCTGTTTCCTTCTAAGCCTCTCCTGCCCTCTTCTTCCACTTCCTGACCCTGGCCTAGCTGAGTCTGACTGTCCTCTGCCTGAGTTATAGCAGATTCTTGATTCTAGATTAGACCATCTTCTGAGATCAGATGCCAGTGTTTGCCACATACTTCCTTTCCCATGAGCGCCCAGTACTCAATGAACACTGGCCAGGCTGACCTGCTACATGGAGGGAAAGTGCTAAGCAGGTGCTACTTGTCTCAGAAATGCATAATATTAAGGGGCCATACCAACCATATGTGGAGGGAAGGTGACAGACTCCACCTACCTCAGAGCACCCCTAAGAGCTTGGGGAATGGAGTCACAGGTGAAACTGATTTTTTTTTTTTTTAAAAAAGGCCTGTCGGTAGATTCTAGAAACAGAAGATGTAGGGACATGCTCATCTGAGAACATGAGGCTAGAAGCAAAGCCTCCCTTTGGTGACAAATTCAACCTCAGCCCTCTGAAGTGAGGGTCTAGACTCCTGCCAACATTACCCTGCACCCTGCATGCTCAAGTCAAGGGAGATAATGTCTCAAAAGTTAAAGTAAAAACCTCCAAAGACCTTGTCAACTCTTAATCTAGATGGTATAGAGGCCTGGGCATGGAAAAGAGATTCTTGGACCATAAAGCATTCATTTTCTAAAGAATGAAGCCTTGAGTCCCACTTCAGTTCAGTGGAAGGAACAGAACTGCTTCACACTTCTTTCTCTGTTCTTCCTTTAAAGTCAGGCTGTGCAACTATTAGAAAGCAGATAGCAACTTGAAACAAATGCTGGAGAACAGCATAGCGAGCCTAGCTAGTGAGTTCTTCCCCAGCTTCCAGAGCAGTGCTGAGAGGCCCAGGGACAGACACTGTCTGCTTCGCCTGGTCTATGTTACAGTGATTCAGACTATAGTTTGGGCCAATTAAGGGATCCTTGAAGGAAAGAAAAAAGAGCCTAGTAAATCCAATTTAGCAATCCCAGGCTCTCTGCTGATTGCCATTGCTCCCTCTAAGTGCCTCCAAATGATTCACGTATAAAATGAACTCATGCCTAAAGAGAACGGATATCCCAGAAAGCAGGGCAGGAGGGAGGGAAGACTCCAGGCAGGGTGGCTGTCTCTGGAAACCTGTCTATCTGCATGACAATTAAGGTTTAGAGAAAGACATCATCAATGCAGCTGTGCCTGGCGAGGTCCCCCCAAAGTGGCAGTCCCTAGGCTTTACCAGCTTGCCTGAGTTCCCATCATCCACTCAACAGGAAGGTCAGTGCAGCCATCTGAAGAAGTGCTGTTTACTAGGTCTCTGGGGAAACAAGTTCATTTCCCTTCTCTGCTATTCACCCCAGACTGGAGCAACAAATAGACAAGAGAAGCTGGGGAATCCCTGTCCCAGGCAAAGCCACTGAGCCCCAGCTACTATTCCTGATGATTCCTTGTGCCCTTGAATGTGGAAGGAGATCTATTGACAGGTGTCAGAATCATTGAGACTCTTACCTCATCTAGAAGAGGATGCCTCTCAGCTAGGGGATCAAAAGGTATGAACAGGAAAAGTGCTGGTCCTTTCTTCAGCTCATTGTTCAACAGGAGACTCTTGCCTCCGTGAGGCTGTAGCCATCGGAAGAGGGTCTCCTGGTTTTCTGAGGCCCACTTATAGATGTTCTCAGCTGTGAAGTTCATGGCTTCCCTGGGGAAGACCTGCCAAGGAAAAATATAACAGAATAATGCAGTGGTGTGTTAGACAAGGCAGAGCGAAAGACTAGCACCGCACTCCAGAGGCCGGGTCAAGCTGCACTGTAAGGGAGGAAAAGGCACCCAGAGGCCAGGACTACTGGCCATAAAGCCAACTCTTAGCCCACCTCTCCACACAGTCTCAACAAGTGGGCTGAAAGCCACCATAGGAGCAAGAGGTGACTTTCATATCACTGGGTTCACCTTTTGTCCCCCGAGATAGACTCACCTATCCAGACACTCTCCCTGCCTTCAGGTAGCTGTAATGACCTCTAAACACCCTAAGGAGAGTTATAGAGCACCACATGGTGTTTATAATAATCTAGGTCTATTGTCTATGGTTACAGGATGTTATATCTTAATCTTAGCTTGTCAAATTCTGTCTGACAACCAGAGGCCAGAGTGAAGCATCCACTAGGCAGAAGCTATAAAGGCTTTGTTCGAGGTCACCCCAGTAACTGGACAAATTCCTGACATTGAAAGGGATTCAGCAGAGTGACCTGAGTTTACACAGGCTGTAGATCACATCTTGTGTAGCAGGAAAGAGACACTTGGAGGCGTTTTTCCTTTGGGTTTTTTCTTGTTGTGAACGTAAAAGTACTTTTGAAAGACAATGATATAAATCACAAGTTTCACACAATTTCCAGAGTGGTACTTTGGGAAGTTTCACAAAATGAAGTGTTGGGAACACTAGAATGGAGACCTAGGTGACTTTACATGAATGTGCCTACTGCTTTTTAAGACCCTAACCTTCCAATGATACTTCATTTGATAAGAGACAGATGCTGATAAACACCTGAGGCAGTCTCAGAACTACTGCCCAATTCTCCTTCCCCCTTACTCTTCTGCAGTGTCCTGAGCTATAAATACACGTCGGCTAAAACGATGGTGTGAGAAAATGAGAGCTAGCAAAGCAGAGGAAGTGAGAAGCGAGACAGGCACAAGAAGAGTGGGCAGGCTGCGGAGAGGCAGCCAGCAGCAATGCTCAGAGGACGGTGGGGGTTCAAACATTTCTATTTGGAAAACACAAAAATACGTTTAACAGAATATGAATACCAAGAAGAAAAGCACAGTGTCTGTGAGCTCCGAGTTAGGCAGATGCTGGGATGACGGGCAAGCAAGGCGATCCATCCCTAGTGAGAGAGACCCATGACCCGGAGCCAAGCAAGAAGCCTCCACCGAAACCAAATACCAGTGATCTGTCAGCAAGGAAAACACTTCAGAGGACCATCCAGAGGGCTCAGTGGATGACAAGCCAAGCCTGACAACCTGAGTTCCATTCCTACGACATTCACGGTAGAAGGAGAAAATGAACTCCTACAAATTGTCCTTGGACCCATGACGTGTTTGAGACGAAATAAATGTAATTAAAAATAAAATACTTCAGAAAAATACCCTGTCGGCAATGACTATTTGAGCAGCAAGAACACAGCTGCGAAGCTTGCTGCTCAGAGTGGGTGAGTGGCAGCAGGCTCAGCACAAAGGCAGAGGAAGTCAGGAGACCAAGGAGACAGTGAGAACCAGGGCCTCTGAGGTGAGAAGCTATCAGCTTCTCACTGTGTCTTCACAAACACTTCAACACTGCACTGTTAGTGCAGGGATGAGCTGCTCACATCCCTGCGCTTCATACAAGAACACATGAACAGTACTGCCCAGTGGAAGCTCATCTCAGAGATCATGCACCTAGAGTGAGAGATCACCAACTGAGTAGCTGCAGCTTCACCCAAGAAGGGTAACAACCTAGCAAAGCTATTCCAGACTCTGAAAATCTAAGCAAACAAGTTCTAGACAGCACAGTTAAGAGCCCTCTAAGGCACGGATCTTAACTGAGACTAGGCTCTAGAGTGGGTTTATAGGAATTCTCAATTTGTACATAAAATCACATGTTCTTTCTGAGGGAGAGGCTCATACATTTCATCCAGTTCTTAATTGAGTCTGTGCCCTACATAAGGTTAAGAACCACTGCGCTAATACAAATGTGATTTTAAAATACTTACAAGTGATGTGTTGAAATGTCTATGTAAATACACACTTCCAGAGTGTACTAAGGATACCAGTTTCGCAAGATGTTTATTTGTGATAACCCCAAATCGTACTGTTCCTAGGTAATCTGAAACAGAAAATTTTCCTTTATTAAAGAGAGGGCCCAGGCCTTAAAACAACCCAAACCCATTGATCCAGTCCTACTGCACCTAGTCCCTAGAGCAAGGCTGTTGCTGACCTGGCCTGGCCCTGGAAGGAACAGTTGCAGAAGCCAGGGTGAGGAGACGGCCACATCACACCCACCAGCAGCCATCGGACTGTCCACCTGGCCACCCTGTTTTCCTGGCTCACACACGCCCTCTCTGGGGAGGCACAGGCTGCTGTCTCTGAGCATATTCAGCTTCTCCTTACTCATTGTGCGCTCACTTGCCCCCAGCTACCTGCCTAGTATCAAGTATTCAGGGGAGGAAAGTTTTGGGGAGATGGTGGGACTTTTCTTCTTACTTTGATGGTACCTGTAAGTACCTATATTGTCTTATTCATTTATTTACATTTTACTTTATCCAAATTCCTCTTAAGAATTTAAGTTCTAATTTATTGCTGCTACCCTAATTGGATGAAGATGACTCTAAACTTCTGATCCTCCTGGCTCTACCTTCCCAATACTGGATTAAAGGAATGTGTCCCCACAAGCAGTTTATAGGGTGTGGGGGAGCAAACCCAGGGTTCTATGCATGTTAGGCAAGCACTCTACCAACTGAGCTGCATCGCATGCCGCTAACTATATGTGAAATGAGTGAATCCAGCATATACAAACAACTCACACAAATTGACAATAAAAAAAAAATGATTGAAATGTGCACACCACAGAAAAAAAATGGACCTAGATAATCATTACATCAAAAAATACCCAATCTCACTCTGAGGAAAGCAAATTAATACTACTTTTGACCTTCAAACTGAGCCTGCAATGTAAGGCATGGGGAATATAGAGGATCAATGATCAGCAGAGCACCGAGGGCTCTGGTATAACACTAGCAGAGAATGTAAAGTTTGACACTTGACAACAAAAATTTGTGGACTGCTAGCAACAAAGAAAGGACAGAATGTCAGGTGTGGTGGCGCACACCTTTAGTCCCAGCACTTAGGAGGCAGAGGCAAGCGGATCTCTGAGTTCTAGGCCAGTCTGGTCTACAAAGCAAGTTCCAGGACAGCCAGCACTGTTACACAGAGAAACCCTGTCTTAACAAACAGAGAGGGGGAGGGGGAGGGAGGGAGAAAAAGAGGGGGAGGGAGGGAGGGAGACAAGCAGACAATGAGAGAAGGAAATAGACAGGAGAAGAACAGAAACACCTCCAACACAGTACAACTTCTGTTTGAGGTTTAAAACAAAATCTCTCATGCTTGGAAGACAGTACTCTTTCCTACTGGGCACAGGGGAGTAGGAATGCATAAAGAACCTGAGAGAGGGTGCAGAGGCACACCATGTATAGTCCCAGATATTCTGAAGACTGGGGGAAGAGGAATGCTTGAGCCTAGGAAGAGCTTAAGACTAAGTTGGACAAAATATGGAGACATGCCTCAAACAGAACAAGAAGAATCTGAAAGGAGAGTAAAGTTAGTTTGGTGTTGGGGTACAAAGAGGGTCATATCCACATATGTGATGCTTTCGTCACTAAAGATAGATAGATGAATACATAAATCGGCTTTAGTCTGCTGTGTGTGCATCTGTCATAGCATGACTGTGGAGAGTAAAGGAAACCTCAGGTACAAGTTCTAGGTACAGAATCCAGGTTGTTAGCTTTCTCTGCTCAGTCCTCCTCATTTTTCAGGGACCATGCATACTATAGAGTTTGAACAATTATAAAATAAAGTTCAGTGCTGCTGGGGGATGTAGAAGATAGTGTAGGGAACACTTCGGCCTTTCCCACTCTCCTTTCTTATTGTAGATGTTAAATAAGATCAGTTCAATTTCAGCTTACCAAGTAGCCAATATACAAATCTGAACAAATTCAACACATAAAGGTATCACTTTCAAAGCCCGGCACTGTGGTACACACACCTTTAATCCTAGCATTTGTAGGCAGAGGCAGACAGGTGTCTATGAGTCTGAGGCCAGCCTGGTCCACAGAGTGAGTCCAGGTCAGCTTAAGCTGTCTCGTGATAAGATCCTGTCTCAAAAATGAACAATGTTTTCTTCACTCCCAAGTCCCACCTTCCAGCACGGCCAGCCTTAACCATCAGGTGAGGAGCAGCAGACTGGAACTGTAGGAATGCCTCTCTAGGTAAACAATCCTAAACATAAACCTGACGAGTTTAAAGTGACCCAAGAGAAACACAGGAAGAATAAACCAGAAAGCAAAGGACTGGTTTGTGGGGAGGCCTGCATGTACCTGGGCATCTGACTCAGAGCCACAGTCATGCAAGGAAAACTGGGGGTGGGGGTGAGGGGATACTATAAAAAGCAATCACTTGCAAAAAATCTAACTGCAAGTCAGTACAGCACAGTGAGGGTGGGAGAGAACAATCAACCTAAGAAACTGCAGAACTGTAAACTAAGGGGCAAGAGAACTGGGCTAAGTCCATAAATCTCATTAAAAATGCTTCCCACGAGGCTATATAACTGGCAATCCTGAACTACTGACACATCTTTTTACCCATATAATACTGCCATCATGGGAACCAGGATTTTTACTACTGGTGTAAGAAGTTATACTGTATGAGAGGAAGGCTAAAATGAATACTGTTGTGTCAGTCTGGAATCAGAGATAACTGTATAAGCTAGCTTTTCATTTTCACCTATGTACAGGATATAAAATATGGATGTGGGGCTGGAGAGATGGCTCAGCGGTTAAGAACTGACTGTTCTTCCAGAGGTCCTGAGTTCAATTCCCAGCAACTACATGGTGGCTCACAACCAGCTGTAATGGGATCTGATGCCCCCTTCTGATGTGTCTGAAGACAGCTACAGTGTACTCACACACATAAAATAAATAAATCTTTAAGATAATATACAGATGCATTCACATATGAGTATAAATGCATGTATTTCCTGGTTCTATCTGCTGAGACCCTGAACTAAGAATGGCCAGAAGCCATGAAAGAGTATACCCAGCATTCAGACCTTCTCCCCACCTGTCAGTCTCCACAGAAGGCACCAGGCTCCTACAGAAGAGGCTGATGAGAGGGAAAAAAGCAGGGAGAGATGTGTGTTACAGTCCTATGGATGGACACTGGGCCTTCCACATGCTAGCAGACACTCTTACCAATGAGCCACTCTCTTTTAAATGGTTCAACACATTAAATTCAGATGATAAAAATATCAGGAAAAAAAAGGCAGCATCTAAGCTACAGTTGAAGCTTCCAGAGCCTACATGACACTCCACGGGAAAGGGCAGAGTCCCAGTGAAGAGCTGTGATCAGAACAGCAAAATTAGCCAATGAGGACACTGATTTGGGACTCTGCTAACGCCTCCAGCATGATATGCTGCAGCAGCAGAAGAAAAAGTGACAGCCTGCCCAGAGGCTGAATGAGGCCACTCAACAGCAGTTTAACTGCATCAGCATGAATGAAGCAGGTTGTCTGCACAAAGTACAGCCTAACACACTGCAACTCTGAAACTTCTTAAATAGTCAGGGTTACACAGAGAAACCCTGTCTTGAACCTCCCACCCCAAATAAATCTAACATGAGAAAAGTCACATTCTATTACTTTTTGTTTGTTTGTTTGTTTGTTTTTGTTTTTTGAGACAGGGTTTCTCTGTGTAGCCCTGGCTGTTCTGGAACTCATTTTGTAGACCAGGCCAGCCTTGAACTCACCACTCACCTGCCTCTGCCTCCCAAGTGCTGGGATTAAAGGCGTGCACCACCTCTGCCCAGCTTACTTTTTTAAGATCAGAAAAAAGGGGAGCTGGAAAGCTGGCTCAATGGTTTAGAGCACCATCAGAACTCAGATCCTGAGTTCAGTTCTCAGCAACTACATGGTGGCTCACAACCATCTATAATGGGATCTGATGCCCCCTACTAGCATTAAGGTGTACATGCAGATAGAGCACTCATATAAATATATAAATAAATCTTTAAAAGAAAAAAGATTAGAAAAATCTGTGTGTTTCTTCTATTTGTGTGTGGGTACATGCACCTAGAGCTACAGTTATAAGCAGCTGTGAGTCATGGATACTGAGATATGATCCCAGATTGCCTGCAAGAGCAGTATGCCTACTTAAACACTGACTCATCTCTTCAGGCCTCTCAATTAATTCTTATAGGTCTCATACAGTCTATTTATTAGCCTGGTCCTTAGCCAGCTTTAGATCCCCAGTAACCACAAAGCAGCAAGTGGTAGCAAAAATGACAAATGTGACAAGCTCTTAAAAGAACATCTGCTCTTAAAAGAACATCTGGGCAAGGAAACAGCTGCATGTGCCAATAGCTAATCAGATAAAGGTGACCAGAGCCTGAACTGTGGCCATTCACTCTCTCCAGGAGGGAACAGGAAAACACTCAGACAACTGTCTTGTTTTAAGAGCTGAGGCATGGATCCTGTGTCTTTAGAGCTCACTGAACCACTCTTAGGCACACTATAAGACAGGACATGTTCCATGAACACTACATGAGGGGAGCAACAGAAAGCACTGGTGTCCGAAAAGTCTGATGGGCTTTCAGTGGTCACCCATCTTGTTTTGAGTCCTCAATCTCACCTTCTGGCCATTTGTTAGGGGCTCTTTGCCACTAACAGACTACATCACTCCAATTCCCATGTACCCTAGGGACAGCTTTAATCACTTCTCCTGTTCCTTGCACACACATTTGTCACTACCCACCACTTTTTTGTTTGTTTTTTGTTTTGTTTTGTTTTTTTGAGACAGGATTTCTTTGTGTAGCCCTGGCTGTCCTGAAACTCACTCTGTAGACCAGGCTGGCCTCGAACTCAGAAATCCGCCTGCCTCTGCCTCCCGAATGCTGGGATCAAAGGCGTGCACCACCATGCCCAGCTTATCCACCACTTTTGCTCACTAAAGATGCAAGGAGAATGAAGGAGGGAAGTTCCCTGTGGTTTCCCTTCAGGTCCATCTGGACTCTCGTGCTCGCAGCAGGGTTCTGTTAGGGGGTTTCTGAACGCTCTCACCTCAGTCTGGTTTTTAGTACCATCTCCCTTAAAAGTCAGTATGAAATATCAAAGCCAGTTTTATATTAAGGAGAACACACATCTTCTGAGCCATGAACTACATCAATAAGGTAAAAGGTTAAAGGAATGTTAAATACTAAAGGAAGAGTAAGAATAGCTACTTTAATTAGAAAACAGAATAGAAGACCAGGCATGGCAGCTCAGGCCTTTAATCCCGGCACTTGGGAGTCAGAGGCAGGCGGATCTCTAAGTTCCAGGCCTGCTTGATCTACAGAGTGAGTTTTAGGACAGCCAGGACACAAGACAATATCTCCTAAACTTCCTCATTCCTCCAACATTGTGAAAATTACCATCGAAGATGACATTTCCTCCCCACTTCCTCAGAAAAAGATATACATTCTAACTAGAAACTGAGCTGATACAATTTAATTGCCTCAGACACCTACAGCACCTGGTGTTCTGGGAGTACTGTACCCAAGGATCCCCAAAGAACAAACAAGCCAGGGCTGAACAAGGCAGAACACTTAGACCTCCAGGAGAGTTCTGAATCTCTCAGGGATCTGAACAAAGAGGAACACTGGGTCAAGAGAAAATGATACAGACACCTAGTGATAAGTATGTCCTGGTCGGGCTGGCGAGATGGCTCAGTGGTTAAGAGCACTGACTGATCTTCCAAAGGTCCCGAGTTAAAATCCCAGCAACCACAACCATCCGTAAAGAAATCTGATGCCCTCTTCTGGAGTGTCTGAAGACAGCTACAGTGTACTTACATATAATAAATAAATAAATCTTAAAAAAAAAAGTATGTCCTGGTCTACTCCATAACTAAGTATCGGCAGATTAAGCTACATGTATTTAATCGGCATGACTGAGACATGATATTTACCTCTAGGAAAATTTCTCTTCCGGGCATTTTTTTTTAAACTTCTTTACATTGGTTAACTGTGACCTTTCAACAGGCAAACCAGTGTGGCCTGGAAATAGCCCTTATTTTATTCTCATTAACTTCTGGGTTTCTTTTTTTCTTCTTCAGGATTTTAGATAAATTGGAAAAAGAAAAATAAGATTATGCTAAAAGAGGATAACAACTGTCCCACTGTAGCTAGGGACTCCCTCCCCAGTGCACTTATGATGACGACTTCATACTCCAATGTTAGACATGCCTATCAAATGAAAAACCTTTTAAAAGAAGAAAGGGGGGAGGGGAGACAGAGTAGGCAAGTGGTAGGTAGGGGAACACACCTTTAATCCCAGCACTCAGGAGGCAGAGGCAAGCAGATCTCTGAGATTGAGGCCAGCCTGGTCTACAGAGTAAGCTCTAGGCCATCGAGGCTACACAGAGAACCCTGCCTCAAAATACCAGCAAATAAAGGACACATTGCAGAAATATTTCCTATGTATAAACTACCGCAATATTTGTATGTTCCCCTAGAAATGTTAACTTTGAGTTTATATATTTTTATGATTCTTCACACAAAGGCTAAGGCAATTGTGTAGAAAGAAATCTGGCATTTAGAGACCTCAAACACATATCAGTGTTTGTCAAGACACCACTAAAGTAAACACAGAGAATCCTCTCTTGTGAGCTGGAAAAAGAGGGAAAGCAAGATGTAGTTCCAGATATATTATTTTAGAAGAACATACACTACAGAGCTAAATAGCTGTTATCACGCATCTCCATGACAGGAAAATATACACTCTCACGGCAGCAGACCTGTTCATCAGACCCCAAAGCAGTGTGAAGTGCTCAAACAGTTCCCTTTAAACTCCTTCCTTTCCACCCTCTGAGAAGGTGGCTAATCTGAACATGGGCTTATAAGACCTCTTCCACCTATTTCAGGCTGTACTATGTGCTAATCAAGTCAGCCACGTGAGGTGTTTCTTTCCCTCAAGACAACCCTTTAAAGACATGAGAAGCACTCTTGCTTCACAGGCCTATAATTACTGTAGAAGGATATCGGCATTTTAGAGCTGAAGTGTCCTTCAAAGGCTACTAGGGCAAAACTCCCTTAAGATGAAAAAAAGAAAATACATGCAAGCCACTAAGCCCACTACTAAATTTTCATCTTTCTTTTTAAAGACAAGGTCTTCTGAAATCTAAGCTGGTCTTAATTTACAGGAAGCCTCCTGCCTCTACCTCTAGAATTATAGGATTATAATCATGAGCCACCATCACCAACTATTATATTTCTTTTTTCCTTCCTTTGGTTTTTGAGACAGGGTTTCTCTGTGTATCCCTGGTTGTCCTGGAGCTCATGCTATAGATCAGGCTGGCCTCAAACTCACAGAGATCTGCCTGCCTCTGCCTCCTGAGTGCATGGGTTAAAGGTGAGCACCCCCATTTCTTTAAGCAAAAGAATACTAAATACTGTTGACACTGAATGGCTCTAAGAACAAGACTCTGCTGCCTAGATAAGGCTGTTTTCCTAGAAGCACCAGGTCCAGGCCCACAGTTAAATACTTAGCACTTGGAAATGACCAAGCATTAATGAGAACCCACTAAGACCTACACTGAAGAACCAAAAGAAGCTGTAACTAATGAATAGCCATGCTATAAGTGAGAAAGGGAAGGTAAGTATGAGCCTATGAACTGACTTCAAACCCATTCCCATATTTAACATAATTCCAACCCTAATCCACCAGAAGGCATGGATGGATATAAAAAAAAAAAAAACTTTACAAGAACTAGAGGAAATAGAATCTATTTAC
The DNA here is from genome assembly GCA_902729485.2 of Mus minutoides. NCBI lineage: Eukaryota > Metazoa > Chordata > Mammalia > Rodentia > Muridae > Mus > Mus minutoides. The sequence continues at coordinate 512,077 of LR749620.1, read as the reverse complement.
ACTTTACCAAGTAGTAACAGCTTAGAAAGCCATATATTCATCATATTTAGGTCTATAAAAATGACCACCTTGAGCTAGAGAGATGGCTCAGAAGTCAAGAGCACTGACTGCTTTTCCAGAGATCCTGAGTTCAATTCCTAGCAACCGCATGGTGGCTCACAACCGTCTGTAATGGGATCCAATACCCTCTTCTGGTGTGTCTGAAGACAGTGACAGTGTACTCACATATATAAAAAAAAAATAAATTTTTAAAAAAGTATACACACGTTTCTCTTATGCGACATATTATTAACAAAACTCCCTCCTAGCGTCAGAGAGAGAAAAGGGGGAGTAAATCCAGATGCTCAGGGTAAGATTAGATTCTTAGGTTCTCCTTCAGGATATACATATTAAGTTAAAAATAACTCCAAATGTGTCTTCTTCTTAAGAAAACGGTTCATTAAATATAAGTGGGAACTTAGTCACTTAGGATAAGCAAGTGTGAATCTCAGTTCCTAACACTGTATGCAGCAGGATTCTAAGACCTGGCTAGAAGCACTGTAGGAGGACAGAGAAAAGGTAAGTCCAACCACACATGTCATCAGAGATGTTGGGGTGTGGGGTGCGGGGGAATCATCAAGCATGCTCATCTTGTACGTCTGAGGTATCTGGCTTTGTGTGGTTTGCTTCTGTGATACAGAGAAAGAATCCAGAGCCTTGAGCATCCTAGAGGGGAGGCTCTGCCAGCTATACCTTTCTCCCAGTTTCTGTTTTATCAGTTTTGTACTGGAGTGTGGATTTTGCTGTTTTCTAGGACTAGTCTCAAAGGAGTCCCCCTGTCTCAGCTCCCTGAGTAGCTCAGACTGTAAATGCCACCAACCTCTCCCCTCCTCCCCCACATTTATCCCTGTTTTGTTCTCATCTAGCTTGAAGGAAGGAAAGGGAGGAAAGGAAGGCTGCTGTCTTGTATCTGAAAAGGCTTTTCCATCTGAAAAACTGCAAATGAAAAAGCAGTTTAAGATAAATGACTCATTTCTTACTAAGGTGGCATAGCAGAATATAAGCAATCAAAACAAAAAACAAGCTTTCATGATCCCAAAATAGCCCTTTAGCTCAAGAATTTAAATGCTGCCTTCATTTTAGGGATTACTGGATTCCCTTTCATATACAACTTTATTTATGTTCTTTCATGAAGAGCTTTAAATGTGTGCTTCTAAACTTATTTAATTTGTATTTTATTTTTAGAATTCAAACTTGGAGCCAAACCTAATGATACAGCCCTGCAATCTTGCCTCCATTGACAGGCCAAGGCAGACCAACTGCAAGTTCAAAGCCAGCCTGGACAACTTAGTGAGACCTTGTCTCAAAATAAAATTAGTGAAGAGGGTTGGGGATGTAGCTTGGTGAAAGGGCATAAGACAGAGGGTCCAATCCCTAGTGTAGGGATTTACTAAGCCCTGTCAATCACTTGCAGCTCGGCAGCTCAGTCTTTCAAGTAGACAGGACACACTTACATAACATGTCACTTTCCCCCTTAGTATCTCCCAGAGTCAATTCTCTGTGCATAAAACCCCAAAACAATGCATTAAACTGGTTAGTCATATCATTAATTGTTTGATAAAATAATGATGTACTATTTTAAGTTTTTAAACCTGAAATAATCTAACACCCAGTTTTAAAAAAAAATTGATGGTTGATCTATTGGGATAATGTGTAACAGCATTTAAAGAGATCACTCACTTGGCAAACACCCAGCCACTAGAGAAAAACTCATGCTTCCACCCCTAGAATCTGAAGTTTAAAAAGACATTCAACAAATTATTTTATAATTACATTCATAAAGGTATCCATGAAGTTGTGATAATTACTAGGGAGAAACAACAAGGAACAGTTTAGGTTCAGGAGGGGCTCATTGGACACGGTGGTATTTGAGCTGGACCCTGAGGGATAAGAGTCTAACAGGCTCAGGGCTCTTCTGCCTTCTAGAAAGGACTAAAGAGGAGGGCAGAGACTAAAAACAGCTAAGTGCCCACTGTCTAGTCCAGATGTGAGTGAAGCACCACCATGGTAACAAAAGAACCAGAGACAAGTGTGTCGATGGATGTATCCAACAGAACTGACAGACAGACTCGGCCATGACCTTGAGAGAACACAAAGCAATATGGAAAGAGGAAGAGGATATGGGAGTAGCACACAGATGTGGGGTGAGACTGAGGCAGCTCATGATGTACTGTGGCATACCTGTGACCTTTGGAAAGCACCCTGTGAAGGAAAAGCCCTGAGTTATATGGCACAGCATAGTTAACTATCGACTAGGTAAGCACTGAGTCAGATCAAAGCCTGTCACCTCACATAAAACATAACAACAACCCAAACAAAATTTAAAACAGAACATGATTTGGCGCCAGAGGGTCAAACTCTATATAATACTATGCTACATCTAATAAACAATAGACCTGATTATTTTATTAATTTATATATATTTTAGGCAGGGTCTCCCTATGTAGAGCAAACTGGCCTGGAGCCCACAGAGATCCACCTGCCTCTGCCTCCCAAGTGCTAGGATTAAAGGCATGCGCCACCATGCCCAGCAATAGAATATCTGGTACAGTACAATGCTTTATTAATTGAAGTTAAACGAGAGAGTTAATTCATTAAAAATACATGAGAAAAGAAACCTAGCAAATTAGAAAATATAATCATAAAGATACTATATGCCAAAACATATAAAAATCAGTACATCTCTGCTTAATGTGCCAATGTCTTAATACACATTTGTTTTACCTTTCTTTAAAGCATGCAGTGCTGAGGTGAAGAAGGTCAAATAACCAGGAGGCTGGGGTGAACCACTGAATTCAAAGTATCCGAGTACTCCAGGCTGCAGGAACAAGAGTACAATTAGGTGACAGAGGCACTGTCAGCTGTATGATGAATAGCTGTTATCTTAAGTATTTTAAGTATAGGATGCCAGGCATGGATGATAAATATACTGCCACATTTTATTTCCAAATCTGACCACCTGAGGAGGGCTGTGTGTGGGCTGTGGTGAACTTCCTCAGCCAGCCCCTGGGGTGAGGGAAGGAGAGCAGCAGCCTTACCACTGGGTTCCCCATCCCTAAGCAGACCTTCCCACCTCTATTGGTAGCACAGAGCCCTGGCAGCAAACCCCACAGGTTCAGATTCTCATTCTTTGTAGTTCTGGGTATACTGTATCAGTATTAACCAGCACTCTGGTTATGTTATACCAGCAGCATCACTGTACTTGTATCTTTCTTGGTTTTCTCTATCAGTCACTTTCTCTCTAAATTCACTTTCTCCCTTTGGTAGAAATCAGGTTATATTTGGTCTCACCTGTAACATGGTCCCTTCTTTTTCTCCACATCCAATACCACTGAATGGCAAGGCCCTCTCTGGTCAGGTTAGCTACAAAGAAAACTCTGACCCTCCTTCTCCACTATCCTCAAACTCAATCCATCTGCTTAATCTACTCCTCTAAGCTTAGCACAGAATAGCCCTTCAATATGCCAAAACAATTAGCTGTTCCCTACCATCATCTGCTTTGCTTGCTGTCTTTGGAGGTGCCACAGCACCCCTGTCTGGTTTGGTTCTGTGTCTGGCAATCACATCTGCCTAAAGACCTAGCAGTTATGAGATCCTTGAGGAATGAATGATAGAACTAGAGTCAGAAGCCGTAAGCGCAAGCCCAGGCTCCAGGAACTAAATGTATGGCCCTGTGGTGATCATGCGAGCAGTGGTTTCTTATTGGAAGCAGTGCTAATTCTTCACATGGCAACAGTGAAGGAAAAGCCTAGTCATAGGCATTAGTCTAATGTAGGTGAACCCTTTAGCTCTGATGCCCTCAGCACCACGCTCTTAGAGGTAACTAGAAAGACAGATACTTAGGGCAAAAATGGATTCAAAAATTTGAGACAGAAATTTCATATGTTAATAATATTTAAAACCAATGATAACGGGTCATGGTGGCTGAAGCCCATAATTCCAGCCTTCAGAAGGCAGACAGTATGCCAGCCCATTCTACATAGTGAGTTCAAAGACCAGCCAGGGATACACAGTGAGACCTTCTCACAAAAAATATAAATAAGTAAAAATAAAATTAAAAAGCAAAGAAAAGGCCCAGCATGGTGGTAAAAACAGGAGATAAAGAGTTCCACATTGCTGTTTTAAAAAAGATTTATTTATTTTATGTATATGAAAATGAGTACATTGTCAGTCTTCAGACACACCAGAAGAGGGTATTGGATCCCATTACAGATGGTTGTGAGCCACCATGTGGTTGCCAGGAATTGAACTCAGGGCCACTAGAAGAGCAGTCAGTGCTCTTAGCCTCTGAGCCATCTCTCCAGCCCCAGTTCCAAGTTATTATATATGAATTTGAGGCCAGCCTGACTTGCAGGAAACTGTTTCAGGCAACAGAAAATCTGCCAGGTCCCCCAACATCCCTACCCAATGGTATGTTGCACGAAAGAGGACATTTCTGGTCTATACTGAAGATTCTTCTTTTTAAGCTAAACTATTTGGTTAACTCTTTAGATTCAATTAAGTCAACTAGTCTTCATCTGGAAAACATAACAAAATCCTAAGATGAAATGTTTAATCCTAACATCCAGAAAAAAATCTAGCAAAAAGCCTCTTCTTAAACTGAGGAGATAAGGAAGCTGTTGTTTCATGGCATTCACAGTCCTGGGGATGGAACCCAGGGCTCCTACAGGGGTAAGGACACACTCCCATGCAACACCTGCCCCAGGACAAAAGCAAACGCTGGAAACTAATGGTTTGGTTTGTTTTGTTTTGTTTTTGTCCTACTCCTTCAGAACTCCTTAAACAAGCCAGCCTATAATAGATTTACAACAGAGCACATTTACCTTCTTAAGATTTCCAGCCATTCCATAACAGAATAAGCTTTCCTATCATGAACATGAGACAACCTTTCAGAAATTCTAGGAACTGTTAATGCTGTACAAAAATAAAAACTATTGTAATGACTCATCTAAACTTCTTTAATTTCAGATCACTCTCCTAAACCAAAGCCAATGGAGTAAAATAGTTCCAAATATTAATAAGTAAGTGTTCCATGTGAATGTTATTTCTCCTCCCACATCACATTACCTTAGAGAGGTTCATGGAAATGGCTATGTGTATTATGACCCATAGATATGTTATCTATATCCACGAATGCATGCAATTACATATGTATAAAATGACCATATACAAAATACAAGCTCTGATTTAAGGGAAATCTCAACTAAATCTTTTCTTTCTAATGGCAATTATTTATTACATATGAGTGAGTGCCTACATGCTGTGGTGACATTTGGGGTCAGAAGACAATACTCAAAGAGGAGTCAGTTCTCTCTGCTATGTGAACACAGATCAAATTCAAATAGTCAGGCTTGGGGACAAGTGCCTTTACCCACTGAACAGTCTTTACCAGCTTCCACACTAAATCTTTGAAAATGAAAAACTCCTGGACTATTTGTAGTGTGCCCTTTGAGAGGATGTACATATCAAGTTTATTCTCACTGCAGCAAGTTTTAGTTTTTGACAGTGGTGGGGATCAAATCCAGGGCTTTTGTGTGTACTAAACAAACCCTCTAACTCATGTCTACACTCCCCGTCCTACTGCTGCAGCACATATTGTGTGGATGAAGGAACCTCTATTTTCAGAGGAACTGACATAGAAACTGTCAAGTAAGTATCTGAGCAAGGAAATTCACCAAACACTACAATAGAGAACAGAGCAAAAATCATTTCATTCTTCACTGTCAAAGAAATGAAGAACAGAAGCTTCCCACTGTATGAGGTGATTAAAAGTTCAGTAAACCCTAAAATACTACCTATTTAAAACACTACCTGGCCGGGCATGGTGGCGCACACCTTTAATCCCAGCACTCGGGAGGCAGAGGCAGGTGGATTTCTGAGTTTGAGGCCAGCCTGGTCTACAAAGTGAGTTCCAGGATAGCCAGGGCTATACAGAGAAACCCTGTCTCGAAAAACCAAAACCAAACCAAACCAAAACAAAACACTACCTGTGAGATGGCAAAGTCAACTCAGCAGTTAAGAAAATAAACTGCTCTTACAGTGGAACTGAGTTCAGTTCCCAGCACCCACGCTGGGCACTTTACAACTGCCCATAACTCAGGCTCCGGGGCCTCTAACACCTTCTTCTGGCCTCTGAAAACACCTGTATTTATTTGCATAGGCCATCCCAAATGCATATAACTAAAAATAAAAAAAATTAAATTAAATTATAACATGTATAGTCCTAAGTGCAGCTAAGATACAATTCTGTGGCAGTCTGTACTGAGTTGTAAGACCTGGTAATGCTCCATGACATAACCTAATATTAATACTTCAAAATACTGAAACAACTCTGGTCATGCTGTAGATAAAGCAAAATCTACAGAGTTCCCCAAACTTGAAATGTCTCTCCAACAGAAGCTATGTCATTATTTTAAAAATAACATAAATTAGTTACACATATTTCAATTCCTTTCACGTCTTGCTTACACCTGAGTAAAAACAAGGGTGAGGAATAGATATATCTACATACAAACTTTAGTAGACTTGAGCTTTTGTGAGCTTAGCTGCATCTATGCGCTAGATTTCGACAGACAACTCCAATCCTGTACCTAATGCTCTCAGATTCCCTTCTGGAGAAGAGATAGCTAAGAACCCGCTACTGGGCAGCAGACACCAGGCTTAGGTTCTGGTGATGTCCTATTATCTCTTCTTACTCCCAGAGTCTTAACCAGCTCCCCCAATAAACAAGCCAGTTGCCTATCTTTATTTCTTTTCTTATTCTTTACTTTTTTCTTGTTGTTTTTTGAGAGGGTTTCTCTGTGTAGCCCTGGCTATTCTGGAACTCACTCTGTAGACCAGGCTGGCCTCAAACTCAGAGATCTGCTCACCTCTGCCTCTCAAGTACGATAATTAAAGGCATGGACCACCGCTATCCATCAACAGCCTATTTCTCATTCAGTCAACTGACAGTGTCATTTGGAGACATAATGGAGACAGTCTGAAACCTCACCTTCCACTGTCCTTTTTCCTTGACCAAAGGATCCCAGTACTAGTTGGGGGCTCTCTAATCTCTCTAGCTTCCTCAGCTCTGGTCTGGTCAGATCATACAAGCTTCATCTTGTCTAGGATCTTTTCCTAGTGAGGACTTCTTGTTTTCCAAAACAGCTACATCCTTCCCCTGTTCCCAGATCATTACTCTCACTTCACGGCACTTACAATCTGACACAAATCGGTGGCTCAGAACCATAGCAATCACTTTCTCTGCTCTCTGGAGAACTGGGTCTTGTTTCTATCTCTCCATAATGTGTTAGTATTAAAGGTATGTACTACCAGGCCCCACAGGCCCTATTTTTAAATAAAGCTACATTGTAAAGTTTCACACAGCCTAGTACCTCTTGTTTATTTGTTTTCTGAGGCTCCCTTAGAATACCTGGAAGTATTAAGTTCCACCCCAGCAACTGGGGGCAGTTGCCTTTTTGTTGTCACTCTATGAAGCACAGTCTATCTTGTCATAATTAGACTTGCCCTCAGAGCTCCTGCCAGAGCAAACAACATGCACTTGACAAAGCTCCTTCATCAACTGTAGCAAAAAACAAGACACAGTGGGCGGTGGGTTATCTCTTGACCCGCTTTGTGTGATTTAAATCCATTCCACGATGCAGACTCTTAGTAGCCCTTTTAGCAAGGTGGCAGAGGCCAGCTACTTACAGAAAGGTTAGCAAATCCTCAATACCTCCTGCAACACAGCTGTTACCGATGCAGGCACCATTTGACTAGAGTAGATTTTGGCAGATAGCACACACCCCCTAGTGGCCTAATTAGCAATTACCTTGCTGTGTTTCGTTTTTAAAAAGTCCCCCCTTTTCCCACACTTTCCTTTTCTGACATATATGTTTGTGAGTGCCTACATGCATGCATGTGAACTACATGTATGCCTGGTGCCTGAAGGGATCAGATGCCCTGGAACTGGAGGTACCAACAGTGGTGAATCACCAGCTGGACGCAGAGAATAGAACCAGAGCCCTCTAGAAGAACAGCCCATGCTTCTACCCTCTGCACCAACTCTCCAGCCCCCTTGATGCACGTTTACTCACTGGCACTTAAAACCATTTCTGCCTTGATTTTAATTCATGATAAAGCCTTCTTAGTTACAGCGATATAAACTATGAACTGATGGAAATGCTGCACACTTGCTCAACACGCAGACAGACTTGTGAATAAAAGCACTATGATATTAGAAGCTGGGCATTCAAGTTTTTCCAGCAAAATCTCAGGTTTTCTCTCACCTAACAATTTATCAGCACCCTACTTAGCCCACTCCCACCAAGATTCCTAGGCCTTTTTACATCCTGCTTAACTTTAAAACAACTTAAATAAGAATAAATTAATAGATACATGCTAAATAATTTATCTTAAGTAAATTACAGAAATTCTCAAAAAGGGTTAGAAACTATTTTGGCACAAATATAAGATAAAAGTTCTAAATAACAGTACTATTTATTGACATTTGGTAGGTAGGTTGTAAGGTAAAAATCAGATGATTTTGGCCATGTGATTTAAAAATAAAGCACTTGATAGAGAAGCTACCAATACCGTAGAGATGATACCTTTACAAAAAAAAAAAATCAAAACAAAACAACAACAAAAAAAACCCATTAAAATTAGAAGACATAAAACCAGTGGAAACTTATCTTACTTACTCAGTCTTATTCCTTTTTCAATCAACTTCAAGACCATCAAAATAACTATGACCCACATTCTGTCTGACCACATCTGCCTGTCTATAAACAAGTGGGCAAAAAGCAGTCTGTGCTACAGCAGGAAGAACTGGAAGAAGCACAGTCTAATATGCTGTATGGACATGACTTATGTGAAGCTCTCATCTTCCTCTACTGTGCCCCTGGGAAGGTTCACTGCAGTTCCTAGCTACACACATTAAGTTCAAGTTAGCATTATGCTAGTGCATATCTAGGAAGAAAATTCTAAGACCTTACAATCTCGGTTTTGTGATTATCATACATAGGTCACTCCCATTCTGCATAAGAAATCCTGACAACTCAGTAACCAGAAATAGCAAACTGTTGCTTTAATATGCACTGAGAGCCATGGCCTTGTCTTTTGTTATTTCATAAAAACAAATATAATTATAGCCAAATTAAAAAGCCAACACCTTCTGAATCTTTGTCATAAAAGAAAAGAAGAAAGGAAGGAAAGGAAGGAAAGGAGGGAGGGAGGGAGGGAGGGAGGGAGGAAGGGAGGGAAGGAGGGAGGGAGGGAGAGAAGGTGGGAGGGAGGGGATTTTAAGTGCCATAAAGAAACTAAATATTGCCTGGCATGCCTTTAATCTCAGCACTTGGGAGACAGAAGGCATGCACCACCACTCCTGGCTTACCTGGTTTATTGATTTGTACAGAGGACCTATGTTAGAAATATACCTATAGTATTCATAAGCAAATCAATAAAGCCCACCACTATGATAAATCTGTGAACCCAGGTTTGATTTACAACATGGTAGCTCACAACCACCTATATATTTCCAGCTCCATGAGGTCCAACACCTTCTTCTGACATGCACAAGAATTGCATGTACATGGTACACAGATATTCATGAAGGCAAAACACTCATACACATAATTTTTTAAAAAAGTCTAACAAAGATGTCACAAACACATAAATGTCATTCATAGCTTCTAGGAGAAAGCAGGTTATGTTCAAGACAACAGAAGTCTTTAAAATTCAAATCCCTCTGGGTAACACTCATTTGTTCCCTGCTTCACAGAAGACTAAAGGACTGTGGTACATCACTCTACATAAGTGGGTTCCACACTGATGAACCACACAGGGGGGCCATGCCAAACCTTAGACCATGCATGATCTCTGACACTATCACTGAAATGCAAATACTAAGAGTGCAAGAGAAAACACCAAAAATTTGCACACCTTTCTCTCTTTGGTACAGATACACTAGCAACACTGAAGCAATAAATAAAAAGGACTTGTAACATCTCTTACTTGTAACTACTTTCTTGTGTGGTCCTAGTTATTAGAGAGGCTGAGGAAGGAGGCTCTTCAGAGCCAGTCTGGGTAACACAGACCATCATCTCAAAAACATGAGACAAAATAATATTTCCTTGACCAGAAATATGTGAACCTTCTGAAAACTCTAACCTTTAAACACCACTGAAGGCAAGAGTATCAGAGGGATTGTCTAGCCAAATAACTGTATTTAGAGAAGCCAGCTAAGCCCTTTACCTATGACATGTGCCTTCTGTAAGAAATGAAGCAGGACTGAGCCAACAACAGGCTCAAGAAAGCATTTAGTCCACAAAACTCCCGCCCTTGGTTTCATCCTTTAAATTCATGATGGAAGAAGAGAACTCATTTCCAAAGATGTCCTCAGACAGCAACATGTGCATGTTGCATGTTTTTGCCTTCAAAGGCACTCCTGTGGGACATTGACACCACCACCCCTCTCTTTCTCTTTATGTGTCTGTCTGTCTGTCTGTCTGTCTGTCTCTCACATACACACACAACCATACACACATGGATTTTTGTTGTTGTTGTTCTTTTGGTTTTTTTTGAGACGATGTCTTACTATGCAGCCCACGGTGGCCTGGAACTCAGTAGGTAGACCACCACTAAAGCCTTGAAACTCAAAGAGATCCACCTGCCTCTGCCTCGCAAGTGCTGGGAATAAGGGTATTGGCCACCACTGCCCAGTTTGAAATATAATATATTTTAAAAGAAAAAAAATCAATGCAGCAGAGGGGTGAAGATGTCATTTAGTTGGCAAAGTGCTTGCCTAAGGTTCAGGAAGCCTTGGAATAATGTCCAGCCTCACATATATTAGGTGTGTTGATGCCTGCCCTATAAGCCCAGAACCACAGAGGCAGAGGCAGAAGGATCCATAAATTCAAAGTCATCTTTTGTTACACAGCAAGTCTGAAGCCAGTCTGGGCTAGACTTAAACCCTGCCTCAAAATAAACAACAAAACCAAAAGAACAAAGCCTTCCTCTGACAGAGCTGAAGAATGGCAGAACTGCCTCTCCTGCCTTCTCAGGAGCAGCCAAGACCCATCTTCCCCACATATGTAGACTGCCGAAGCTTTATGCTGTGTGCTGTTATTTTGTAGTTCCTCTCTCATTTCTCTTTTCCTTTCCCTCTTAGAAAATGAACGAAAACCCAAATAAGACAAAATTAGGCAAAGTACTCTACAAACAAGCCGATAGAGCAAGACTGAAGGATGGCAGCAGTTGATCTCTGCAGATCACTTTCTATCTCTTAATTATAAAATAACCCTCATGAATAAGGTATTTCAACATTATCATTATAACATTTAAAGTCTTTATTGCAATCCTAACATCCAGAATTTTCCTCAAAATATTTTTACTGGTAAGATTTGTTTAAATTTTTTCTTTCTCTTCTCTTCTCTTTTCTTCTTTTCTTTCTATTTTATTTTATTTCACTTATTTGTTTTTTTGTTTTTTCGAGGCAAGGTTTCTCTGTATAGCCCTGGCTGTCCTGGAATTCACTCTGTAGACCAGGCTGGCCTGGAACTCAGAAATCCACCTGCCTCTGCCTCCCAAATGCTGGGATTAAAGGCGTGCACCATCACCACCCCGTGATTTTTTTTTTAACTTATTTTTTACTTGCTTTTCTGTTTTCTGAGAGTCTCACTATGCAGATCAGTCTGCCTCTGCCTTCCAGAGTGCTTAGAGATTTGTCTTATCTAGATTAGTTCTGCTTTATAAATGAGAATAAGGAGACTAAATCAACAGCCCAAGGCCATAGAGTTAGGCAGAAGCAGAGTTAAGCTTTGACTTAAGCCCGACATCAGATTTTTCACTAGTTTGGAGAACTCTACCTCCAGTGACTCAGGTGCTAACTGCCAATCCATAGGAGCACTGAGACAGTAAGACTGCTGAGGGTTTGAGGGCAGCATGGCCTAACTACTAACCTTACTTCCAAGACCCCTCAAAACAAAAACAAAAACACTGCCCTCCTCTCAAGTCCCCAAACAACTCAGGAGGGGAGGAATGGGATCACTGGCCCTAGATCAGACTCAACTGTGCTGGGAGCTCAAGGTTGGGCTGGGACTCATGAGATCCCTACCTCAAAGAAGAAAACTCAGGCACTGGAGAAAAGATGGCTTAGCAGTTAAGAGCACTTGATGCTTTAGTCCTAATTACCCACATGGTGCTGAAACTCTAGTTCCAGGGAATCCAGTGCCCTCCTTATGGCCTCCAAAGGCACTTATAAACAAGTGACATAAACAGACTCACACAGACATACATACAACAAAAATATGTTTTTCTAAAAACTATTTTAACCTGAATGTGGTGGTGCACACCTTTAATCTCAGTGCTCAAGAGGCAAAGACCGGTGGATCTTTATGAGTTCCAAGCCAGCCTAGTCTATGTTGTGAGTTCTAGGCTAGTCAGGGCGATAGAAAGACCCTGTCTCAAAAGATAAATAAACAAATAAATAAACAAATAAAACAATTAAAATAAATGAAATTTTTAAGTTATTTTAAAAGATAATGCAGAGCTGGGCGTGGTGGTGCACGCCTTTAATCCCAGCACTCTGGAGGCGGAGGCAGATGCAGGAGGATTTCTGAGTTCCAGGACAGCTAGGACTACCCAGAGAAACCCTGTCTCAAAAAACCAAAAAGACTTAAATCAATCAGAAAGGAGTATATTTCCAGGGTTTCTATTGCTGTTATTTTGGTTTTTTGTTTTGTTTTAAATAAAGATTTGTTGTAGGAGCTGGAGAGGTAGCTCCAGTTAACTTGCTACTCTTGCAAAAAAAAAAAAAAAAAAAAAAAAATCAAAGTTTAGTCCCAACAGTTAAGCACACTGGCTGCTCTTCCAGACAATCTGGGTTAAATTCCTAGCACCCACATGGTGCTGCTATCTGTGACTCTAGTCCTAGGGCAGCCCAACATCCTCTTCATCCTTCTGTGGACACCAGGATATATTTGGTGCATAGGCATACAAGCACGCAAAACACCCATATACACGAAATAAACCTTTAAAAATGATTTTATTATTTATTTATGTGTATGTGTGGGCATGCTCATGGAAGCCAGAAGAGGGCTTCAAATATCCTAGAACTGAAGATATAGGCAGCTGTGAGCCAACTGATGCAGGTGCTGGAACTGAACCTGAGTCATGTAGGAGAGGCACGAGTGCTCTTAACGACTGAGTCAAAAGCTAAGCTAAAACTGACAAGAAAAGCAGGTCCTCATTTGCAATATTATAAGGCAACAGAATACTCTTAGAATCGTAGCTGCATGGACACTATGAACTAACTCCATATCCCAGTCAACCGTGAGACAGGAACATTTGTTTAAAATCTCCAAACAAAACTGAGATAAGATTTTGCAGGTAGTCTGGCCTTTTAATGGTCACTTAGCCAGCTATACGTATAATTAGAATTCCCATGGAGCTCTTAACTGGAGTATGCGATCTCCTGAAACTAGAGTTACAGTCAGTTTCAAGTCACCTAATGGGTGTGGGGAATTAAACTAGGGTCTCTGAAAGGACAGTATGTGCTTTTAATCCCTGAACCAGCTCTCCAGCTACCAATGTAATTTTTTTAATTGCTGAAATCCAGGAGACTTTTTTAAAGTATGAAAATATCATAATGAAACCTACTATCTTGTACAATTAATTAATATACACCAAAATAAAACAAACTAAAAACCACTTAATACAAACAATCCAGTTCAACCAAGTAGAAAGCATTGGGAACAGGAGATAAGAAAGATAGGTACCTCGTAGTTCGAGAGAAAATCTAGCAATTCTGATTGAGATGGGATGTAGAGAAGCGGTTTCATCACCCGGCGAACAAACTTCTCAATGTAAACAGCACTCATGGGGCCTTTGTATTCGATTGGTCCAAAACTAGTACCAAAATAAAAACAACATACCATGCATTAAACCTGTAATGTGTAAAAGCCATCAACACCATACAATGAAAACATCTTTACTTTAGCAACTGGCTCAGAGGCAAGCAACCTGCTTTGCTCAGGAGGTAAACAGAGAATCAGCATTTTAGGTGGGGAAGAAACAAGCAGTTCTATGAGATCAATCTTAATCCAGCTGCAAATTAAACTCTCCTATTCTCCAAAAGAAAAATTAATTCCCATAATATTTCTACTAAAAAAAGAAAAAGGTGGCTGCTCTTGGAAACTCACCACATACTAAAGAATTCCAGGATCTTTGCTATAATACTCAACACATACAGACAGATTCCTTTTACATGAAGTTGTGAAATGAACACTGGCCAGTTGACCCTTTGCCTATTAAAAAGTAATTACTAATATTCCCAAGGGCACTCAGACAAGGATCCCTAAACTAAGTGAACCTGACACCTGCTTAAAGTATTATTACAACAGAACAAAATGGCAAGGATAAAGTCAGGAGGTATATAAACGATCTTCCTTCTGGTCTCTTTTGGCTATGCTTGGATGCACGGGAATCAGATCCAGCTATGAAACAGTAACACAGGGATCCTCCTACACTAATCAGATCTTCACCTGGCTGCAGCAATATCCTCCTAGACTCATCAAAAGTCTCTCTAGTCTCTCTCAATGGCCTACAATATACACAAATGTTACTGAATGACAGGGGGCAGGGACATGTGAAATTCAGCAATTCTGCAACCATTCTTTTCTCTACAGAGATTGACATTAAGTTTACTGTTAACAGCAGCAATGCACAGAGCTCAGGAAAGAATTCCAAACATGCTGTACTCATGACAGAGTAACATAGTTATAAAAACTCAAACACATGAGATAAACACAGTTCTTCAGTGAACACTGCAGGATACAACAAAGGAATAGAAGCAAGCACAGCATTCTACAAGCATGGCTCGGCACAATGCTATACACCTTTAATCCCAGCACTTGGGAGGCATAGCCAGGTGGATAGTTTCAGGTTAACCTGAACTACATAGTGAGTTCCAGGTCAGCCAGAACTACATAGATGAAAAATATTAATTAAAAAAAAATTCAGTTACCACCTTCATCACCAAACCTATCAATTGCCAACAAATTTTAATTTAAAGAAAAAAGGGGGGGGGGGCTGGAGAGATGGCTCAGCAGTTAAGAGCACTGACTGCTCTTCCAGAGGTCCTGAGTTCAAATCCCAGCAACCACATGGTAACTCACAACCATTTGTAATGAGATCTGATGCCCTCTTCTGGTGTGTCTGAAGACAGCTACAGTATATATATAAAATGAATAAATAAATCTTTTTTTGTTTTTTTGAGACAGGGTTTCTCTGTATAGCCCTGGCTGTCCTGGAACTCACTTTGTAGACCAGGCTGGCCTCAAACTCAGAAATCCGCCTGCCTCTGCCCCCCGAGTGCTGGGATTAAAGGCGTGCGCCACCATGCCCGGCGAATAAATAAATCTTAAAAAAAAAAAAGGGCCAAGTTTGATAGTGCACACCTTTACTCCCAGCACTCCCAGGTAGAGGAAGGAGTTCAAGGTGATCCTTGGATATATTTATAGCTATACTGTATCTATATCTATACCTGAATCTAAATCTGTATCTGTAATGACAATTCTGGAATTTGTGTTTCTTTAAAAAACAGATTGTAAGAATGTGCTTCGTTTTAATCCCAGGAGCAGGAATGTGGGGTTGCTTTGAACTGTCCTCAGCAGCTGACCATGATTTGCCTCATGCTCTAGCAGAAGCACGGTTTTGCCATCTGCAGATCATTTCTGCGATTACGTGACATTTGGAATTCTGGGAACTATTCAGAGGGTACACAGTGCTAGGACCTCTGAGAGGCAGGGTTGATAGTTGTTGGTTGTTTAAGGAGGCTGGTTGAGGTTTGTTAGTAGCTGTGGTCAGAGAACAAAAGGAAAGAAATTAGATTCAGGAGTTTTCCGTTTTCTTCCCTCCCTTCTATCCTTGTCTCTCCCATGTCAGGGGTGAAACCAGGGGAAGAAAGAATGGGGAAAAAGAGGAACTCACAAAGTAGCAAAGACTGGCTACATTCTATATCTATATCTATATCTATATCTATATCTATATCTATATCTATATCTATATCTAACTTGAGGCCAGCCTGGGCTACATTAGAACCTGTATCAAATATACTATGAATGAATGAATGGATAAATGAATCAATGAATTAGATTTAAAAAAAAAAATCAAGAAAGCATCTAATAACATATTTTATACAGCAAAAAGGCCAATCCATGTAGAAATGCCATCTCTTCACGGCCTCAGGCTTTGCTGAGCTTTCCTAGTAACATGTCCTGGTGAATTGTAAAAGGCAACGAGACCTCAGGATGCAGATCCACAAGGGCTGAGTCCCAGACTGTAGCCGTCAGTGTAGGCTGAGCTGCTCTAGGGCTCCTGGGCATTGACAGGTGGGGAGAACCCATTTCCATGTTCCAGACTCTCTTTCATCAGCTTTGGGATAGCATCAATACACATCCCAAAACCTAGCCCACAAAGCAGAATGCTGTTAGTTTAAGTAACTCAAAAATAAAAGCATTACAGTAAATGAGAGCAACAGCAGCAATAAAATACACGAACAGCAGCATCTGCTCAGCTGTGAGCCCCAGGGGGGAGTGTGAACTCTGTAAGCAGGAAAGGCTTGTGAGTGACAGGAGTGCCCAGGAGCACGCAGCTGACGGAACCAATCATGCACATGCACATGTGTAAGACTGAGGCTCCCAGAACATGGAAAGCTATCTTTGGGGAGTTTCTGTGCCTCAGTACTGCTGCACCAGCACACTGCATCCTAAGGGACAAAGTGAGCAGAAAGGCATCTGAACAGACTGAAGTAAAGCAGCAGGCTAAGATGAACTGTGGGCATTTCAAAGCCCCAGTGCAGAAAACAGGGTACTAGGATAGGTGCCCTCCTTTTAAAACAGAATTCCACATAGTAGCTGTGGTTTTAAAAAATAAAATAAAATAAAATAGCCCCCTTGGGGCCATAGGGAGTGCTACTATTAGGATGTGTGGCCCTGGAGTAGTTGTGGCTTTTTTGGAGGAGGTGTATGACTAAGGGGTGGGCTTTGGGGTCTCAGAAGCTCAAGCCAATTTTCTTCCTGCTACCTGCGGATCCTCAGTTCCTTCTCTAGCACTTTGTCACCCTGTATGCTGCATACTTCTGTCCAGACAGTAATGAACTAAATCTCTGAACCTGTAAACCAGCCTCAATTAAATGTTTCCCGTTTATAAGAGTTGATGTGGTCATGGTGTCTCTTCACAAACCTTAAGACAGTAGCTCAGAGTAGCTTCAGACTCACAGCAATCCTCCTGTTTCAGCCTTCATAGCTCTCAGTTTAAAGGCATGAAGCAAAACACCTGGCTTGGACTGTTGATTCTAAAATCTACAGAGCTGAGAACATAAACAGCTAATGTGTATTCTTGTGCCTCTCAAAATGACCTTCATCTCAATTCAAGGGAATGCTCATTTTAATGTCACATCAACTTGAATCCACCTCTTGCAGTCTGCAAAATTTTAACCACCCCACTGGACAAAGCCAAGGAGTAACACAGGGACCTTAGTAGGATAAATGCACCACCTGCTTCACTACAGTGCTTTCTCCTGACCTCTAAAAAGTAGCAACTAGGCCTGAGATGGTCACTGGGACTGTACCTTATATTTAAGAATTCCCACTTGAGCCTTTTAAAGCAAAGGAAGAACCTACTGAATAAGAAGCAGAGTGGGGAGACTTGAAACCAATCTAAATGGCTACCAAGAGAAGCTAGCTTGTTCCTTTGATTCCAGGCACTTCATATAAAGTAGAAAATGTAGTCTTGCCTAAATAAATCAGTTTTCCAGGAAAACACTATGCAATGCACAACAGCTTATGCCAGAGGTGAGGAACTGAGAAGGAAAAGGAGAGAGTCTGTCACTAACCGTTGGTCAATGGTTACTGTGAACCCCTACTAATGAGACCCGGGAGGTACATGAGAAGGGGAAAGGAACCCCTAAAAATAAAGCTCTCACTAATCAAGTTTTTACCCATTTGGCCTTTCATGGACTTTAAGCCAACCACACTGACGGAAGCCTAAATGACATCTTCTTAGCATCTCTAGAAGGCTAAGGTTGGAAGATCATCAGTTCAAGGCTAGCCTGGGATACAGAATGAGAACACCACAAAGATTAAGATAAATAAACTGGATGGGGTGGCACAAGCCTTTAATCCCAGCACTGGGAAGAACAGGCAGGCTGAGCTCTCTAAATCCAAATCCAACCTGGTTGAATATAGTAAACTCCTGGACAGCCAGGGCTACACAGAGAAACCCTGTCTCTAAATAAATAGCCCCAAACCAGCTTTTTCAAATACCACTTAACATCCATAGTAGGGTCTCAGTACATCTGCAAAAGCAAACATTAACATCTACACAGCAGAAGCGACTAGCTTAAAGCCAATATGGTGGCAGGTGTCCATTTTCCCAGCTCCTGTGAGCAATTATGGCAGGACCACTACGTTCTAGGCCAGGCTAGGCTACAGCATAAGACCCCTTAACCAACAAAGGAAGGCTTGACGGCACATGCCTTTAACCTCAGCACTAGGGAACAGAAGCCAGCCAGTCTTTCCAAGTTCCAGACTACCCTGGCTGATATGGTGAGTTCCAAGCTAGCCAGGATTACATAGTAAGATCCTGTCACTACTCACAATCAAACCAACCAACCAACAAACAAATAAATAAATAAATAAATAAATAGTAAGGTCTTATCACCCCTTCACAAATTAAATGAATGAATGAATGAATGAATGAATGGGCTGGAGAGATGGCTCAATGGTTAAGAGCATTGTCTATTCTTCCAGAGACCTTGGATTTGATTCCCAGCACCAACATGATGGCTCAGAATCCCCTGTAGCTACAGTTCCAGATCTGATGTTTTCCTTTCAATCTCCTTAAGTTCTGGTATGCATATAGTTCATATACATGTATTAAGCACACACATATAAAGAATAAATAAATAGATAATAAAATAAATCTTGGGCCTAAGAGAGATGGCTTTACAGTTAAGAGGATGTAACTGCTCTTGTAAAGGACCAGAGTTTGGTTTCCAGCAACCATGCCTGGGAGCTCACAATTGTCTGTAACTCCAGCTCCAAGGGCTATGACATTCTACATTTACATGTGCTCATACCACACACACACACACATATACATATATCTAAAAATAAAGATTAAAAAACAAGAACAAATAGTCTAAAATAAAAACCACAGGTAGCTTGACACTTTAGGCAAAACGAATACAACTGGAGACAAAAAATAAAATAATCATGAAACTTGAGGGTTTCTGTCCTCTGTCACTTCAGAACTATGGACTACTAGTAATTTTCTTAACTGAAAGAAATGGTACTGCATCCCCTCCTCCTTACTGCAGGGCTAGGGAATGAACCCAAGATCTCACCCATGTTAGGAAATCCCATTATTACTAAATTAATATTCCCAGCTATTTGGTTAAGACTAAGTTGTCCAGGTTGGCCCCAAATAATTCTCTTGCCTCAGCCTCCCAAGAAGCTTAGATTGCTGGCATAGGCACCATGCCTAGCAAGAGCTATTATCTTGAGCATGCTACACTATCAGGTTAACAGGACGAGGAAGAGGGTATACTTCTGTATTGTGTAACAATTTTGAGTAGCTAAAATGTACAGCCATACAATGGAGTAATTCATCTCTTAAAAACAGTGCTGTCCGTATGGGGGCGGCCGGAGCGAGTGGGGCTGGCCAGAGCAAGCGGAGCCAGCCGGAGCAAGCCGGGGTTGACCGGAACAAGGGGGGAAAAAACAGTGCTGTAGCATACATACACTGATGTAAACACACTTATGTTCACAGTAGTGAGAGAGAACAATTTCAGAAATAACATTACGTTCTTTCCAATCACATCTCAGGCTTACAACTAGAGGACAGACATATATATTCATAGAAAAGGACAATCAAAACAGACTGGTTGCACATGGCTAATGTAATCATCAAACTCCCTTACTTTTTTTAAACTTATTTTTGCCTATCTGCATTTTCTCAACTTTCCACACATTGACTAATCATTTTATATAAAAAAGTACCCTGATCAACTAATGAATACAAGTGGGACTGGAAACACAAGCCCTTACCTCCGATGATACAGATGTATCACGGGAAAATAGAAGAAATGCTTCTGTTTTCTGCATTTCCCCTGGTTCCACCAACAGTTTATTGCCACAAACAACACCTGCAGAGGCAAAACAGGTTTCATATGACTAGAATAGCAACTCAACAGTTACCAAAACTCACAATTGTAGAAACAGAACTACTTCCCCCTGCTAGAACAGAAGGTATTAAACGAGAAACAAACAAACCCTGTTTCAAGCTTTCTAAGGTGATATTTACCACTAAAATAAAATTACTCAGTGGTAGTTCATGCTTATAATCCAACCCTGGGGCATGGGAATAAGGGGCAGGGGTAGAGTGGGGAGAGGGCAGTGAGGGAGCTGAAGTAGGTGAATTACCATGAGTTATATACAGGTTAGCCTTGTCTACAGAATGAATCGCAAAATATACAAAAATAGGAAATGGAGAGGTGTCTCAGAAGAGCACTGGCTGCTCTTCCAGAGGACATGGATTTGATTCCCAGCACCAATATGATGGCTTGAAACTATTTATAAGTCCTGTAGCTCCACCCCCAGGGTGATCCAGTGCTTTCTCCAGGCATGTGGTGGACAGACACATGCACAGGCAAAACAGTCAGTCAGTCTGTGTAAAATAGTAATAAATCCTTCCATTTTTCTTTTAATGAAAAATAACCAGGTGTGCTTTTAAAACCCCAGGACTTGTGAGGTAAAAGGAGGCAGACCATGAAGTTTGAAACAATCCAGGTCTACAAAGCAAATTCCAAACCAGCCAGGGCTACATATGAAAACTGCCTCAAAAACAAATACATAAATTTCAAAGAAAGACAAACCCTTCTCCATAGTTCAGCTAGGACTCTTTGCGCCTGTCACAAGAGGGAAATCATTTGTTTTTAATGTTAAAATGGATGAGCAATACTTTGAAAGGATTTGATTTTAATTTTATTATTTATTTATTGAGGCAGGATCTCACTATATAGCCTTGGCTGGCCTGGAGCTTAGTATGAACACTGGGTTGGTCTTGAACTCTTAGAAATCTTCCTGCCTCAGCCTCCAGAATTCTAAGATTAAAGGCACACACCATCATGCCCAGCTGAAGGGAATATTTTAGGTAAGAGTCAGGAGTGTTGTTCAGTATTAGGGCATTTGCCTAACCTTTGAAAGACCTTGGGTTGAGTCACACCACACAAACATACACACACACACACACACACACACACACACACACACACACACACCATGGCATGCTCTTAGAGGTCAGAGGATAACCTGTCTTTTCATCGCATTGTCCTAGGGATTGAACTCAGGTCCTTAGACTTGGTAGCAAATGCCTTTACCCACTGAGCAATCTCTCTTGCCCAATGACTATTTTAAAAAATAATAAAGATAACATTTAGGCCATGTTCTAGAAGGTAGTTCTAGAAAGTAAAAACATGAGTTAAATACACATTTACAAGTAGATGTTGAGTATTTAGGGGACAGTTTCCAATCTGTTAATAAAGAATCAGAACAAGTGTCCCCACACTGGCACCTGAAGGATCAGGACTGTCTGATGGGTACACAGGCCCCGGAACAAGCTGCAGCATAGAGCAATCTGCAGCTTTCCTGTCCTGCCCTCTGGACACCAGTATTGCCTCTCAAGTGTCACAACCAAATGTCTCCTGAGGCCTGAGCTCAGCAGCAGAGCTTCCTCTATGGAGGACCTCCTGACTATAGAGGGGTGCGTTACATTACAAAATAACCAAGACAATAGTCACAGACTTTGGGGGTATGTGTCAAGTTTTTCATAAGTTATTCAGGGTCAGTGAGATGATTCAGTGGGCAAGTCTAAGGGTCTGCGTTCCATCCCTGGATCCCACAACAGGAATGAACCAGCTCCCACAACCGAAACCCAGGGAAGGCTGGGGTGCTAGGCCTGGAGAGATGACTCCCAGCATTCCCAGAGGATGCGGTTGGGTTTCTGGCACCCATAGCAGCTCACAACCATCTGCAGCTCCGGTTCCTAGAGACCAATGCCCTATGGCTTCTGTGAGCACTGAGCATTCGTGTAGCGCAGGGAAACATACATACACAAAACTTAAACACATTTTAAAGTTTTTCACGAGGATATGAAGAAAACAGAAGAAGTGAGCAACCGTAAAGCCACCTTGACATGCTTTCTGTCCTCAAATACAGTAAATGCTCAAACTCTTTCTGTCCTCAAATACAAATGTCAAACTCTTCAGAGTTTTTAGAGGCCACTTTTAAAAATTTGTATTTACATATTTCTATCTGTAAATGTATGTTATGTGCATGTGCATTTTCCTGGAGGTCAGTACAGTGAATTGTGACATCCCTGATGTGGGTTTTGAGAACCAAAATCAGGTCCTCTGGAAGAACAGCAACTCGTAACCAGTGACTCGTCTCTCTGGTCCCCAAAAGTCCATTTCTAAGGACATTTCTAAAGCAACAGTCTTCACCCACTGAAGTCTCATTTTCTTTACTTAAAAATAGAGCATGAATAGTTGGGCATGGTGACTCATGCCTTTAATCCCAGCTCTCAGAAGGCAGAGGCAGGTGAATCTCTGTAAGTATGAGGCCAGTCTCTGTCACAGGAGATCCAAGACTGTTACACAGAGAAACCCTGTCTTGGAAAAAAAACAAACAAAAAAAACAAAAACAAAGCAAAAGGTAGACTATACCATCTTGCTAATTTGACTAATATGGCTCAAATGATTTCTATCTTTTTCTAAAAATAAATTCGCTCTTTTCCCTGCTATGTACATAGAATTATAAGCTCTCAATTTAGAAGGACCTGAAACGAACAGGTTGGATCACTGTGGGTGGCACAAGCCCTCATCTGTAACTCCAGTACGTTAGCAGACTGCTAAGCCGTTACAAACCAGAGACTCTGCTTAAGAAAGCCAAAGTTAGGGGCTGGTGAGATGGCTCAGCGGGTAAGAGCACCCGACTGCTCTTCCGAAGGTTCAAATCCCAGCATCCACATGGTGGCTCACAACCATCTCGTAACGAGATCTGGCGCACTCTTCTGGAGTGTCTGAAGACAGCAACAGTGTACTTACATATAATAAGTAAAATAAATCTTTAAAAAAAAAAAAAAAAAAAAAGCCAAAGTTAAATCACCAGCTTGGAGAACTGCTGTGAAATGAGCATGATGGGGCCCACAGGAATACTGTGTTACTATCCCATTAATCAGCACACTTTGCTTAAACAGCTACAAACTACGTTAGTTAGCCTTAAGATGAAGCAATGAGTTTCAAACCTCTTTGCTTCCTACATGGAGACAGACCTTTGTTCTCCAGATTCTGGAGAACAGGGGAGTGACTAGGAAAGTGGTGCTCTTTTTTATGCTTATATACTGAGTGCTTGCCCAGAGCTCTCTTAGAATTCCCATTTCCTGAAAAGTTGATATGTTATGACACAATGATATATTACTTTTAATTTTCAGATCATCAGGCTTGACACAAAATACCTTTAGTTACTAAGCCATCTTGCCAGCTATGTGTGTGTGTTTGTTATGCATGAACATAACACAAACACATAATCAATACACACACACACACACACACACACAAACACATTAACATAGACTTTCTTTTGAGACAAGGTCTCATGTAGTTCAGGCTGGCCTCAAACTTACTATATAGATGATGAAGGCACTGAACTCCAACCCTCCTGTCACTACCTCCTGTCACTACCTCCTGTCACTACCTCCTGTCACTACCTCCCAATGTTGAGATTCCTCTCAAGAAATATGAACTGTATAAGGAATACAGTTCCTTATTATTGGTATACTTTGAGGTATAAAATAGTTTAAAAGGCTTTGCAGAAATGGACAGGACACCTAGCCACCATTTAAAAATAGTTCTTATTTCTAGAAAAACAACAGAGAGCTCAGGGTTCTCCATCCAAGTTAGCTCAGATGATGGTTCTACAACAGCACGGGCCCTTGGGAGTCTTTTTGCTTGCTACAATAGTCAAGCAAAGGGCTGGTGAGATGGCTCAGCGGGTAAGAGCACCGACTGCTCTTCTGAGGCTCACAACCACCCATTATGAGATCTGACACCCTCTTCTGGTGTGTCTGAAGTCAGCTGCAGTGTACTTACGTATAATAATAAATAAACCTTTAAAAAATAGTTAAGCATAAAGCTGGGCGTGGTGGCGCACGCCTTTAATCCCAGCACTCGGGAGGCAGAGGCAGGTGGATTTCTGAGTTCGAGGCCAGCCTGGTCTACGAAGTGAGTTCCAGGACAGCCAGAACTACACAGAGAAACCCTGTCTCGAAAAAACAGAAAAAAATAAAAATAAAAATAAAAAAAAAATGTTAAGCATAGTTACTATACATGGAGAGCAAGGTCCTGAGAGAAGTCCTAAAATTGATTTGCCAAAATCACCCTGTCATCCCACAGTAGATTGAAATGCCTACCTAGCACTTTTTTTTACCAGGAAAAAGTCTGCTCTGTTACAATCCAAATCCAGATTCCAAGCCCATCTTACATGTGAATCCAAGGGTTCAGGGAAATTCTGAGGAATGAGACTACTGTATAAACTGAGACAGAAATCTGTCTATTTAATTAGGGGCTCTCCCAGCAGCTGTTTGCTATTGTGGATCCAGTTATAAAGTCCCTGTGGGATCTGAGGCATCCGCTCATCACTTCTTACCATAGGTCTACATCTATAACTGTTTCATTCACAGTGGCTCTACATAAAGCATAATGCTTTGCCTATGTACTGACAACTAAAATATCTAAGATTTAGCTACAGGTTACTTTTCCATTTTCCCACCACCTCTGTTACAATTAGTACACTACATTACTCTGAAATCCTATGCATAGAGAAGTTTTGAAATATAAGTTGCCTCACATCCAGAAAAGGGGGCACCACAAAACAGTTATTTTCAGGTTTGTGTGCCATGGTGCAGACCTCTAATCCTCTGGAGGATGTGGCAGAAGTATAAGAAACTCAAGACCAGAGTTTACCACAAGAAACAATATCTCAAAAATTAACTGGGGCTGGTAATTGGCTCAGCATTTAAGAGCACTGCTGCCCTTTCCAAAGATGGGAATTCAGTCCCCAGCACCCACATGGTAGATTACAACCACCAACATGTAACTCCAGTTACAGGAGTTAAGGTACCCTCTTCTGACCTCCTAATGCACCAGGCACATATGTGGTGTACATGCATACACACTAAACACCCATACACATAAAATTACACACACACACACACACACACACACACACACACAATTTTATATTACCAAGGGACCAGTGAAATGGATCAGCAGGTAAAGGCACTTGCCATAAAAGCTTGGTGACTTGTGTTTAATCCCTCGAATCCATAGAAAGGCAGGAGAGAACTGACCCCACAAAGATTTGAACTCAGGTCATCAGGCTTGGTGGGAAGTACCTTTAATCTTTTTTTTTGGACAGGGTTTCTCTGTGTAGCCTTCACTGTCCTAGAACTCACTTTGTAGATGTGGCTGTCTTGCAACTCAGGGATCTGCCTGCCTAAGCCTCCTACATGCTGGGATTAAAAGTGTGTGTCACCACACCTGGCAACATTTAGCCTTTTTATTCATAAATTTTTCCTGTATAAACATTTAAGTAGTTGGCCACATAGTAGAGGCATACTGACTCCTGCAAGCTGTCTAACTCCACACATTCACCATGGCCTGTGTGCCACTTACAACATAAAAGGCTTACAAGCCACATATGCTGGACATGAGAGCGCTGGGGTTCTTGGTCTCTACTATCTTCAGCTGTATCCCACAACCTGGCATCCTGGACAAGCACACATCTCCTGAAGCCACTCTTGCCACCTGACCACCATGACAGGACTCTTGTTTCTATTTCTTCACAGGCTTTGCACCTGACAAGACCCCAGAGCTTGCCTGGATATCACGGCCAGTCTGGCATCATTTCTCTGAGAGGCCATCCTCTCCAATACAGACTTGACAGTCACTGCTTGGGTGAAAGCACACATTACCTGATCAGAAAGCCGGCTGGCTGCCTGCTCAATTTCTGCCCTGGCAGCGATGGACTGGCCACACCATGGGGCATAGAAGAAGAGCACCACCACCTCAGAATCCTGGCGGACATGGTCAGCATAGTCCAGCTGCCCCTGGAAGAGGTCAAGGACCGGAGAGCTCGAGGAGAAAAAGCTGACAGGCGGCTTTGCTGGTATTATCACGTCTTTTGCTCGACTAAAAAAGAGTAAACACAAACAATTTCTCCACTTACTTTTTTTCTTCCATTACACTTTTGTATGGAAGAAGAGAGAAGACATTTTTTAAAGGCCTCTTTTGAGTAAGAAAATAAGAGTTTGCAAGTCACTGTCCTGAACAGAAACCAATACACCATGCTAAGGCAACACCTGGCTGAGACAGTACAGATGCTGGGCATTGTCCCTGCAGGTGTGGGTTAGGGGAGCAGTAAATAATGACACGATCCATGGTCCCACCGCTAACAACCCAAAACTGCAACATCACCTCCTTATAGCCTGACAGTCAACAAAAGCCATTGATCTCCCGGCACTCCTGCTACTGCTCTATAGCTCCCAAGTATGAGGAAACCATATACACCACCATGAGTGCAGTTCCTATAGGAGACATTTACAAGTGACTCAACTTTTAGAAAACATAATTTATTAAGGGGAGTTGACCTATATCTATCCAGAGCATTCAGGGAAAAGCAAGTATAACATAGAATTCTACACACTAACACTAATCTGTGGTAAGAAAGATGAAGAACAAAGTAAGAGCCTTAACTGGAAAGGTTCCCCACAGTCAGAGAGGCTACAACTCTCCCATCAGGCACATGGGAGTGAGCGGGGCTGGCTGGAGCGAGCAGGGCAGGCCGGAGCGAGCGGGGCCAACCGGAGAGAAGGGGGAAGACCAGAACGAGCAGGGTTGACCAGAAGGAGCAGGGTTGACCAGAACAGGCAGGGTTGACCGAACGAGGAAAAAAAAAAGATTGAGCCATTCAACTAAGAAATGGCTACTAAGATCTTTACCAGCCCCACATCTGATAGAGGGTTAATATCCAATACATACCAAGAACTCAGAAGCTAGACTCTATTAAAAATGGGGTACAGAGCTAAACAGAGAATTCTCAACTGAGGAATACCAAATGGCTGAGAAGCACCTAAAAAAATTGTACAACATCCTTAGCCATCAGGGAAATGCAAATCAAAACCACAAATGGCTAAGATCAAAAACTCATGTGACAGCAGATGCTGGCGAGGATGTGGAGAAAGAGGAACACTTCTCCATTGTTGGTGGGATTGCAAGCTGGTACAACCACTCTGCAAATCAGTCTGGAGGTTCCTCAGAAAATTGAACCTGAGGACGAGCTATACCACTCCTGGGCATATACCCAAAAGATGCTCCAACATATAACAAGGACACATGTTCCACTATGTTCATAGCCTTATTTATAATAGCAAAAGCTGGAAAGAACCCAGATGCCCTTCAACAGAGGAATGGATACAGAAAATGTGGTACTTTTACACAATGGAGTACTACTCAGCTATTAAAAACAATGACTTCACCGGGCGGTGGTGGCGCACACCTTGAATTCCAGCACTTGGGAGGCAGAGGCAGGCGGATTTCTGAGTTCAAGGCCAGCCTGGTCTACAAAGTGAGTTCCAGGACATCCAGGGCTAATACAGAGAAACCCTGTCTCGAGGGGAAAAAAAAAAAATGACTTCATGAAATTCTTAGGTAAATGGATGGAACTAGAAAATATCATCCTGAATGAGGTATCCCAATCACAAAAGAACACACATGCACTCACTGATAAGTGGATATTAATCAAAAAGCTTGGAATACCCAAGATACAATTCACAGACCACATGAAGCTCAGGAAGAAGGAAGACCAAAGTATGGATACATTCATCCTTTTTAGAAGAGGGAACAAGATACCCACAGGAGGAGATACAAAGACAAACTGCCTGAGTAACTGCTCTATGGCTCAGACACAGGCAGAGGCTGCTGCCAAGAGCTTTCTTCCTAGAGGAGGAAGACGGCAAAGAAACAGGTACATAAACCATCAGTAATAAAAGTTATACAAAATGGCCATTGTTGTGGGAGAACTCAGTATAGAGATATAATTCGGGGACATGGCAGCTTCTGATGAGGTGGTAACCAAGTATCTCTTAAGTGACAAGTAGATAACTGTGCACAGAGGTGAGGAAATGTGTTCTGAAGAGATTCTAAAGGTTGTTCATTGGTGGAATTATTTTCCTACCATTCAAATGCAAGTTAAATTGAGCATGAAGACACACGTTTATAATTCCAGCATTCAGATAGCTAAACAGGACAATAAGCTCCAGGCCAGCCTGGGTTAAAGTGAGACTCAAATACAAGCCAGGGGACTGACTGCTAAGGGTTAGCCGGGCGTGGTGGCGCACGCCTTTAATCCCAGCGCTCAGGAGGCAGAGGCAGGTGGATTTCTGGTCTGCAAAGTGAGTTCCAGGACAGCCAGGGCTATACAGAGAAACCCTGTCTCGAAAAAGAGCTCAGCAGTTAGGAGAGTGCCTACAAGAGCAGTACCAAGTTCGCTTCCCAGCACCTGTGTGCCCAGAGCCACCTATGACTCAGGTTCTGGGGCATCCAATGCCTCTGGGTTCTGGGGGGCACTTGCACTCGTGTGCACAAACCCATACAGATGCGCACTTAGACATACACACATAATTCAGTGTTTGTTTGGTTTGTTTTTGTTTGTTTTTTTAAAGCCAAGCATGGTTATACACACCTGTAATGATAGCACTTGAGTGGAGAAGGCAGTAGGATTAGGAGTTTGAAATCACCCTGGACTACACGAGGCCCAGGCTCAAAAAGAAACAAAAAGAAAACCTGCACGCTTAGCATAAAATAATGCATCTGGGGATAAATACAGGTGACATCAACTTATTATTTTTTACAGGTTCTTAAAGTTAAAAGTCAGATAAAACACAAACCAAACAAAAACTAAACAGCCAGGAAAGAGAAAGAGCCCTCTGCTCTACCACAGACCCTTTTCATGTATCTCTCAAGTTTTGCTTTACATTTTTCAAAAATTATATGTAAATCAGAGACTTCCTACAACTCTTAAGTTTATGTAACACAAACAAAAACAAGAATTAGTAGTGAACAATAAAGGCATGTTTAAAAACAAAAAAGATGGCCAGGTGTGGTGGCCCAGGACTTCAATCCCAGCACTCAGGGATGCGGAGGCAGGTGGATCTCTTGAGTTTAAGGCCAGCTTGGTCTACACAGTGAGTTCCTCGACAGCCAGGACTACAGAGAAACCCTGTCTTAGGAGAAAAAAAAAACTGTTGTTTACTGTCTGTGCGCATGTGTGTGACTACAAGCATTCACATGAAAGTCAAAGATAACATGAATCTGTTCTCTCCTTCCACCATGCGCTCGAGGATGAAACTCACATTGTCAGGCTTGTGCAGTAAGTGCTTTGCCCACTAAGCCATACTGCTAGCTTGTAAATTAGATTTATATGAAATTTATACCTAAATCTCCCTTCTAAAGGCAATTATACACAATGCAGCTTTATTCCTAATAAACATACACAGGAAAGCAAACAGAATGGATTCATGGGGAGGGAGTGCCCATAAACAGAAGTGGGCAAAGATCAGAGGCCCAGAACACCCACAGTAACTCACTATGGTTAAACTCCAAATTCACCTTCTTATAGACTACCTACTCGGAACTAAGCTAAACACTCAACACTGAGGAGGGCAGTCATTTATTTCAGACTTGTACTATGAATAAAATTAAATTTGAAAAACAGACCTGATATATTCTTCCTTAAGCCTCTGTCCTCATTAAAGATCTTAAAATAAGGAAAGAGCAACAAAAAATGTCAAGGTCAGTTGTACCACAATACCTAACACTATTCTACCAAATGAAGTCCTTAAAAATTCATCTGAGTTTATTAAAAAGGCCGCCCCACTGCCAGCACCATAAAAAGATGCTTGAGGAAGTGAGACTGCAGGCTCTCTCTCAGCCAGAAGCAGTCGAGGAGCTCATTCTGACAGCTCCCCAGACTGATTTAAACTCTTCCATCACCGGGCTTGGTGGCGCCCACCTTTAATCCCAGCACTCAGGAGGCAGAGGCAGACAGATTTCTGAGTTCGAGGCCAGCCTGGTCTACAAAGTGAGTTCCAGGACACCCAGGGCTATACAGAGAAACCCTGTCTCAAAAAAAAAAAAAAAACCTCTTCCATCTTCCTGAGGTCTCAAAGGTCACGTCAATCCACCAAGTCACGTGTTTTTGCCTCAGATCAAACACTGAGCACTGTTTTCACAGCTGGGCAAACTAAAGTAAATCAATTCCTTGACATTGGAAAAGGACTGTTAATCTGAACCCAAATGGCAAGTTGCAATATTCCACCTTGTAAAATACTTTCTGTATTTTCCTTATAAAGTCAATACCAATCTAGTTGCTCAAGATAAACAATTCAAACTCCAGGCCAGGTGTGGTGACAAACACTTTTAGTGCTTTTAAACACTTTAGCATAGCACCTAACACATCGCAAACACTAAAAAAATGAGTCTCTTCCCCTAAAACCCCCAATTTTTGACCCATCTTGACCTCAGAGATCCCATATTGTGTTCATTACACTCAATCTGTGCCCAGTTAAATCTCCCTCTGGACAGAAGTGGCAAGAGGATATGTCAAGTGACAACAGATTTTATAAACTGCAATTTCAAATGATATACGATGATCTGAGACAAGGAGTATAATTGAAATATAAACTTTGTATCTACACAATTTTCTGAAAAGAGGCACATCAGCTGCCATTCTTCCTAAACTCCAGCCTACTCTGGCCTTTTCCAAGTTTCACAAAAAAGACCAAGCTTGCTCAGACTCCAGATCTTTGCACATAACTGTTTTGTAATAGCTCTTACCCCAGCTCTTCCACCACCACCCCTTCCTTTCCTTGTGTAAGCGGCTAATGCCATTTTCCTATGAAGGCCCTTTCTGCCCTACCCACCCTCATCCTTCTATTCCCTGCATAGCACTTATTAAGGTCTCTGAAGTGCTTGTTTATTGTATATCATCACTTCAATGAGAACTCCAGGGAACGGGGATTTTTGTCTGCAGCATTAACGGGTGCTCAGTACAAACGTGCACTGTCAGTACATCAAATGCGTGCCTGGATTCCCAAAAGCGACTAAGACCCCTAAATGGCTTGTGAATCGCCACACTGCAAGCATTAAGGAAAATGGAATGAATTAAAACAGAGTATTATAGCCTGGGCAAGAACTGACATGCGCACCCCGAGAGACCCCAACAGGTGAGAAGCAGCTCCGAAACATGGCCAAACGCCCTCGGTACATAATTGATATAGAGCAGCATCCCTGAAACGCCTCCACACGGGACTAGGAGAGTGGGGGACCGCGGCCGCCGGGAAGGTCAAGCCTGTGGTCGCGGGCAAGGTCAGGCTCGACTTCCCCGAGGAAGACACACACAACCCTCGACCCCGGAGGCCCCGAGCTGGCCGCGGAGCCCGAGTCCCGGCAGCCTCACCTGCAAGTGAACTTGAGGGCGAAGAGCAGGGCGCAGCCGAGAGCCACGGCCCCGCACAGCAGCTCCGGCCGCTGGCGCGCCATAAGCGAGGCGCCGCGCAACCCGCGGCGGATCCGGCCCTCCAAGGACGCCGCCGCCCCGGCAGGGCTGAGGGAGCCGGAGCCCTTGGGGCCGCCACCCTCGTCCTCGGCGTCCTCGCTGTTGTTCCCGCCGCCGCTGCCGCCGCCGCGGCCTCCGCATTCCGACATTACATGCTCCCCGTGGCCGGCTTTATACCGTCGCTGCCAACACCACGGGCCCGGGAACCCGGCCCCGCACGTCACTCCGGGACCTCGCAGCCAGCGGCGCTCGCTAACCCGGACTCTCCACGTCAGCCACACTTCAGAGACGCCCCGCCCTCCGACTCGGAGCCTGCGCGAATGCCCGCTTCCCGCGAAGCCACGCCCTTCGGGGCCACGCCCTCGAGCCCATAGAGTCTGCGCGAGTGCTCGCAGCACTCGCGGCCGCGTCAGCCTTTCCCAGGTCCCGCCTCTCTTGTAGAGACTCTGCGCTGGCTTGCAGTCACTCAAGCTAGACCTTGTCCTTCGTTCACTGCGCTGACGCTACATCCTCGTGCCCGGAAGCTAGTTGGTGATGTCTCCTTAGCGAGTCCTTCCGTTGGTCGGTCCTTCCGGGTACTGTTAGGGCTCGGATTGTCGCTAGTGCAAGGGTCTGTCGACGGAGAGCATGGGTGCAGTTTGTTATCTCTGCTTTTCAGAAAGGGGAGCGGGGGCGGGGGGAGCCTCGTGCGGAGGCGAGAAGGACCGGAGGACACAGTAATAAAACGGAGACCGGCCTGCTCTGTAATGGGGTAGTAATAACGCTGCATGCCTTCTGCTTCAGTTTCTGCTTGCAGGATTCTACCTTGACTTCCTTCAATGATGGATTATGCTGGTAAAATGTAACCAAAAAAAAACCCTTCCACCCCAAGTAGCTTTTGTTCATGTGTTTATCACAACAGTAGAAACCTTGAGACAAGTACTGATAAACGGTAATTACATTCAACAAAAGAACCCAGCTGTAAGTAAAAGGATGGATGTATATTGTGTAATCTCATTTCTATGATCCATGCTTGATGGGCACATCCACAGAAACAAAGCAGACGTGATTAAAGTTTGGAAAGTAACGATTCAGGACATTGTCTGCCTCACACCTCCCAGCAATAAGAATGCAAGCCCAGCCTAAGATACAGAGTGAATTATCTTCATTTTTCCTCCCCAAATTAGGTTTATATGAGTTGTGTATAATTTTTTTAAACCAGGCTTAGTAGCACACAACTGTGATCCCAACTACTCGGGGAAACCAGAGGACCACTTGTACCAGGACTGCATAGTTTTCAAGGCCAGATTGCGTGCGCCATTTAGCAAGGCCCTATTTCAAAATAAAAAAGGTTTGGTTGCGGCTGGAGACAAGGCTCAGTGGTAAGAATACTGCTGTTGCAGAAAACCCAAGATTGGTTCTAAATTACAGGTAGTTGAACTACCTCTAACTTCACTTCAGGTAATCTGATGTCCTCCAAGGTACACACACATATAATTAAAAATAAATTCTTTTTGTAAAGTTGGTAGGGAGGGGGAAGTAGCCTAGATCAAACGTTACCTAGGTGGGGCTGGAGAGTGATTAAAAGAGCACTGGTTGTTCTAGAAGGCAAGTGTTCAATTTCCAGCATCCACACGAGGCTCATAAAAGTTTATAGCTCTAGTACTAGGGGATCTGACCTCCAAGGGCACTGGGTATATATGTTGTACACATAAAATTGTAAGATTTTTGTGTACCCCATGGAGATAACCAAGTCCTACCATGTGCCAGTTAGTATTAGTTTTCCATACTATCACCAGGAGGTGACCCCCACCACACACACTACTCACCTTAACAATCTGCAGTTTGCCCAGACTCTTGAGCTTCACCTGAGGAAGTGATTCTGATAGGCAACTAATGGACTGGTTCAGCGTGGAGCCCCTGCCTCACAGGCAGCGTGCTGAGCGCCCTTGCCCACCAACCACTGCCCTGTTGCTTTCCTCCCTCCTTGCTGGTCCCTGCCTCTGAAAGCTATCAGGGCTGCAGGGAGACAAGCTTTTCTATATGTCTCACCTTACACAAACCCTCAGTCATCCCTCAGTGACCCCAAGGGACATGCAGAGCCTCAGAGGATCTCACAGCTCATGTCTCTAATTCCAAAAGAAGCTGACCACTCCCAGCTAATCATTTGACACCAAAGGGTGTCAATTGCCATGAGAAGCCTCTTAATCACTCTAAATCTTGAGGCAATAGGGTAGAGAGAAAAGCTGTTTCCATGTACCTCCCATTTGCAGCTGATCACTCACTGTCCAAATACAAATACTGTCTTAAAAAAAATTTATGGGGCCAGTAGGTAGTGGGGTACACCTTTAATCCTAGCATTTGGGAAGGACAGGCAGGTGGATCTCTTTGAGTTCCAGGTCAGCCTGGTCTACAGAACAGGTTCTAGGCCAGCCAGGGCTACACAAGAGAGACCTCAGCAAAGAGAAAGAAAGAAAGAAAGAAAGAAAGAAAGAAAGAAAGAAAGAAAGAAAGAAAGAAAGAAAGAAAGAAAGAAAGAAAGTTAGTTAGTTAGTTGGTAACTTGAATTCAGTCAACAGAACCTTGTAAAAGTGGTACACACACTGGCACATATGTATCCCCACACATAGTGTGCACACATCCCCATTAATAATGAATTAGAAAATAAAATCCAACTCACTTGTACACCCAGGCTTGGGGGCACTCCTATAACCCTAACTCTAGCAACTTGAGAGGTGGTGGCGGAGGATCAGGAGTTCAAAGCTAGACAAGACTGAACTATGTAAAATCCTGTCTCAAGCCAAAATGAAAAGACATTTGGTAAGCTCAGCCTACAGATACAGGCTATCATCACTACTTAGGAAGCAACAGTGGGAGAACCACATGTTCAACCACCTCAAAATAAAAGGTAAAAACAGGCTGGCATTTAGTTCAAAGGTACAGTGTCCACTTAACATGGACAAGGTGCTAGGCTTAAGCCCCAGCACCCCACACACCAAAAAGCAAACAAAACCTCTCTAAAACCTGGTTCCAATAACTCCTGAAGGAGAAAGGACCACACCAAAACTATGAAAGTCATCTCTATGTAAGATCTTTTATTACAAGCAATATTGGTCCATACACTACACAATACCAGCAGTACAAGTTGAATCTTTCAAAAATCATTATTTAAACAGCAAAAGACCAAGAAATAAAATTTGTGTCAATTGATTATTTTCAAACTAGTGATGTGCATGATCATCGTCAGTCCCTTACCACAGTGAGACGCACAAATACAGAAAATACCCATTTAACAGACACTAGTGCTAAATGGTTATTTGGCTTAAAAATCTGAGTTAAGAAAATCCTTTTTAGCAACCTACATACAGATAAGTAGCAGACTTTATTATATTAAATAACTTCATTCCACTAAAACACATAAGGAATTTCATCCATCATGTATTCCGATCCCACTGTGCATTATGCTCACTGCTGTGGCTCTAACCTCAGAGTCATCCTCAACCTTCCCCCCTTCCCCACCACACCTCATCCAAGCTTCTGTCCAACAGACAGCAACCTGGCAGCAAGTCCCTTCGCCATCTGATGCCAGTGGCTCTGCAAGAGCTTAGCCAGGCCTGTCAACAGCCTTTTTCCTATCTACTGTGGGTTGCTGCTCAGGAGGAACGGTAGATGCCAATCAAGCAGAAATCTGCAGCTCCTCTGCTGTGTGCCTCTCAACACTTGCAATTTTTCTGGTCAGTGCTCTGATTGGGTTACATAAAAGCCAGCATATTACTTTAAATCTTTAAACAAAAAACTATATTTTCCAAAGTCATTATCGTTTGGGGCAATTAAGTGATCTTTCCGTGCTTTCCTGAGTTTCATCTGTAGGGCCTTTCTTCTTTCTTCCCATTCATGAAGTTCAGCATTTCCATGTGCAAATTTACAGCTGCTTCCTTCTGTGCAGGAGCCATTTATATACCTGTTAGGAGTATATGATGCAATTAGAAACAGTGTCATGCCTCTTGAAAACACATTCTCCTCCAGCTGTGTGTCTGATCTGCATACACCTTCTGCAGTCATAAAGTTGTCATTTTCCCTCTCTCATTTTGCTGCTGGGGATAAAACAGAGGGTGGCCTCCTGCCTAGTAAGCACCTGTTCCTAACCACAGAGCTACATCCCATGCTCCTAACCACAGAGCTACATCCCATGCTCCTAACCACAGAGCTACATCCAGACCCATTTAGGAAACGTAAGCCTGGGACATAAGTCTTTCATGGGCACAATATACACAACAGGGAATTAGTACTATAAACTATTTAAAAGTGTTCTATCAAGTCCTGCTAGGGCTCAGTGAGAAGTGCTGGACACAGAGAGGTCACTGGGTACCCTGCTCCATCGCTCTCCACCGGATTCCCTTAAAGAGTACCTCACCCAAACTAAGTGAGGCTGCTGAGATCTAAGCTCCAACAGCCCTCTGTCCCTGCCCTTCCTATAAGCAAACATGTCTGGCTTTTCACATGGATTCTGGGGGCTTGAACTCAGGTCCTCATGCCGGTCCAGTAAGTAGTGCTCATACCTGCTGGATCATCTTCCCTGCCTTAGTTTGGGGGCAAGGTATGTAAAAAGAAAAATATTTTAAGAATCTAATGATATTTAAAATTATCCAACAAGATTCTTTATTTTTGTTTTCTTGTGATATTGGGCCTTATGCATCCCATAACTCTGATTATGTCCCCAAGTCAAAGGTTCTAAATTTAGTAATTAAATATAAAAAGTAATTTTTTGAGGGAGGGTTGTTTTTTCAAGACAGGGTTTCTCCCTGCATCCCTGGCTATCTGGAACTGTAGACCAGGCTAGCCTTGAACTCAGAGATCTGCCTGACTCTGTCTCCAGAATGATGGGACTAAAGGTGTGTGCCACCACCACCAAGTACTTGTTTTTTATTTTATATGTATATGAATATGCCTGAGTATGTATGAGACCAAAAGATCATGTCTAATCCCTTGGAACTGGAGTTACAGGTAGTTGTGAGCCACTTGATGTGTGTAATAAGAAGCAGATCTGAGCCTCTCAAAAAGCAGCAGGTGCTAATGACTGCTAAGCCCTCCCTCCAACCCAATTCTATATTCTTCTTTTTATTATTGGATATTTCCTTTATTTACATCTCAAATGTTATCCCCTTTCCTAGTTTCCCTTCCAAAAATCCCCTATCCCCTTCCCCTACTCCCCAATCCACCCACTCCTGCTGCTAAGCCATTCCTCCAACCCAATGCTTTATTCTAAGATTATATAAAAAATATAACTTAAAAGCCACTAATTTGATGAGCATTGATTATGAGCAAAGACGTAACAGAGCTCTGAAACTCCAAAGGTGTGAGAGAGTGTGTGAACAGGTGCACCTGGATATCGTTCCTGGGTGTTCCAGCGCCTGCCAGGTCCCAGCACCATTACCAGACTACCACCCACTTCCTACTATTTGCAGACAAAAAGATCAGGGAAGGGCCATGGGCTCAGCCCTCTCCACAGGGAACCTGCAGGGGCCTACACACCTCTCACAAATACTGAAGTACCCAGTGGGGAAGCGGTACTGCCAGCAGTACTGGTCGTCCTCAGTGTGGAAAACCTTCTCCTTGTGCTTCTCAGAGGAGATGTGGTCTTGCCATTGCTTCTCACTGTTACAGTTCTTCCCACACATCCAGCAGTGGAAGTCCACCTAAAGGGTGCAGGGAGATGTGCTGCCTGAGAGCCTGGACCTCCCACTGCTGCCTGAGCTTAGTCCAGGCTTCACTCTGGGTAAGCCAGGCAAGGGACATATAATTCAAAATCAGACATAGTATCAGCACAGGACCAACTACAGCATGGGAACAGAAGCCAAGGCACAAGAAGCTAAGGAGTGCTCATCCAGAGAAGCTGCTGTACAAACTAGGTCATTTGAAAGGCAGTTAAGTATTCTGGGCAGAATTAACACCCTGAGGAAAAGCAGGAGCTGCACCAGGTCAGAGCAGGCCAGCTCTAGAATTCTACACAAGTGAGTCTCACCAACACTAGGTTTGCATCAGGCACCCAGAAAGGAACGACGCTGGCATCCATACTCACATCTGTCCGGAGCACACACACAAGACCAGGACAGACAAGTCCTGCAGTGGTAGTTGACACGGGTAAGATGCAGGGTTGAAAACAGGAAACAAGTGGCAGGAACACACACGGGCATGCCCACGCTTGCTCACACACACACACACACACACACACACACACACACACACACACACACACACACACAGCTGCCAGGTGCTCAACATGCCAGGCTGACTACAAATGAACAATAGCCACATAATAATGGCTAGATATGGTAGCTCACATCTATAATCCCAGTGCTCTAGAGGCTAAGTAAAGATAATTGCTCATATTCAAGATCAGCCTGGGCTACAGAGTGAACCTCTTTCTTTCATTTATAAGGGGGAGGAAGAGGAGGGCCACATCACTGATATATAATCACTGATATATATAAACTTAGCATAGAGAAATATGCCAACTGCATCTGGTTCCTCTGGAAAGCACAGACATACTTCCAACTTTAGCTGCGGTACTTATTTTACAGACAAAGCACATTAACATCAGATAACTAGGAGTAATGGGCTCAAGCCATTTATGTTTTCTTTACTTTTTACAAAGGTCTCACTGTGGAGCCTTAGCTGACCTAAAACTTGCTATAAGAGGCTGGCTTTGAATTCAAGAGATCACCTGCCTCTGCTTCCCAAGTGACGAGCTGAAAGGTGTCCATCTTCTCCTGTCACTTTTGGCTTTTGAGATAGGTTCTCATATAACCCAGGATGGCCTCCAATTTGCAGGCATCCAAAGATGACCTTGGATTTCTGGCCCTTCAGTCTGTAACTCCCAAGAGTGCTGGGATTAAAAGTGTGCACCACCACATCCAGTTTATGCGGTACTGGAGATTAAACCCAGAGTATTATGCATGTTAAACAACGACTCTAGGAGCTGGTGAGATGGCTCAGTGGTTAAGAGCACCGACTGCTCTTCCAAAGGTCCTGAGTTCAAATCCCAGCACCACATGGTGGCTCACAACCATCTGTAACAAGTCTGATGCCCTCTTCTGGAGTGTCTGAAGACAGTTACAGTGTACACACATATAATAAATATTTAAAAAAAAAAAAAAGACTCTACCAACTGGGCTATGTCCCAACCTAGCTTCTTTATGGTTTTAAAATTAAGATTTTTAAGCAAGATCATTTCAGCACAAAGAGTCTTAAGCTAATGGCAAAAAAGCACTGAAGAAAAAAGACACCAGACAGAGACGGGCTGCAGGGGACAGTCAAGCTTTGGAGAAGGAAGGAAACCCTGAAGCAGGCATGCCTGAGCAGTGGTACTTACAGTGACTTCAGCATAGTCTGTTGGCATGTGGATCTGCTTCCCGTTTTCTTTGCTACAGTGACTGGCTGTCTCATCACTTTTTTCAGTTTTTTGGTTCTTAAGCCAGAGTTCATAAAATTGCTCTATATCATGTACTGAAGAAAAAGGAACCATGTTCAGCAAACCATGAAATGCCATTCAAATACACATAAGCACGTGGACTGCCTGCCTGTTACTACCTTTAAAACAAATGTGGTGCTCATCTTTACTCTTTTTTTT
This sequence comes from Mus minutoides, assembly GCA_902729485.2. Lineage (NCBI taxonomy): Eukaryota > Metazoa > Chordata > Mammalia > Rodentia > Muridae > Mus > Mus minutoides. The sequence continues at coordinate 472,714 of LR749620.1, read as the reverse complement.
TTTTTTAAAGATTTATTTTATTTATTATATGTAAGTACACTGTAGCTGTCTTCAAACACTCCAGAAGAGGGAGCCAGATCTTGTTACGGATGGTTGTGAGCCACCATGTGGTTGCTGGGATTTGAACTTATCACCTTCGGAAGAGCAGTCGGGTGCTCTTACCCGCTGAGCCATCTCACCAGCCCCTCATCTTTACTCTTAAGCACTCGGGAGGCAGAGGCAGGTGGATCTCTGAATTTGCGGTCAGCCTGGTCTACAGGTTGAATTCCAGGACAGCAAGAGCTACGTAGAGAAACCCTGTCTTGAAAAACAAAACAAAGACTGGAGAGATGGCTCAGCGGTTAAGAGCACTGACTGCTCTTCCAGAGGTCCTGAGTTCAATTCCCAGCAACTACATGGTGGCTCACAAGCATCTGTAATGGGACCCAATGCCCTCTTCTGGTGTGTCTGAAGACAGCAACAGTGTACTTATATGAATAAAATAAATACATCTGTTAGAAAAAGAAAGAAAAAAAAACCAAAACAAACAAAAAATCTGAAGTAAAACTATTTAGATTCAAAATTGAACTGTTGTCTGAAGCAGCTGTCAAACTCCCATCTACCTGATGGCCACAACTGATCGTGTCTGGAGTCCTAGGGGAACAGAGCTGTCACACTGGACAACTTTTAAGGAGGCTGCCTATTCTATGCAGGATGCAGAAGTACAGACTCACACCAAGTGTGGTCTAACCAAATGCACATCACAAGTCAGGTTTCACACCAAGGAAGCTGTGGTTATGCTCCCCACAAGCAGCAGCAGCACCGCTAGAGCTGCAGCTAAAACGTGCACGCTGCATGCTGTGCTCAGGGTATCAAGGACAGAGAGCACGAACTTACTTTTGTTATCCTTCATGTAAGT
>LR749620.1:451816-469316 GCA_902729485.2 Mus minutoides | reverse complement strand
GTCTGTGTGTGTGTGTGTGTGTGTGTGTGTTGGGGGGTGGGATTGAGACAAGGTTTCTCTGTATAGCTCTGGCTGTCCTGGAATGACCTCTGTAGACCAGGCTGACCTCCTGCTTCTGCCTTTGCCTCTGCCTCTCTGCCTCTGCCTCTGCCTCTCGAGTACTGGATTAAAGCAGTGTGCCACCTCTGCCTGGCATCTTTGAGTGGCTTTTAGCTTGCATTCCATGTTGTAGTGAAACAACCAAGGTGCAACAAGAAAAAATGAGAGCAGCTGTGTCTAGCAGTGCTGACAAGAAAGGTGGCCCTGGCTTCACCTCTAACTCAGATAAAATAAAAGTAAGTCCTCATTCAGTCACCAAAAGAAATCCTTTGAAAGATTAGTTAAATTATGCCCTAACTTTCACTCAGCTCTGGTTATCTGTTTACTCTGTCTATGTAACCTATGAAGTAGCAGTCAATATGAAAACTGTTGATCACACACATACACCATAGAGCAAGGAAGAAAACCAAACAGCTTCAATTTCATCCCAACTGAAGAGCTTTGAGCTTCAGTCTGAATTAGCACTACTTTCTAGTAATTGAAAATGCCTAATTTTAAAAAGTGGCTTAAAAATTACGTATGTACATCAAACTGTAAAGGCATTTGTTTCTTTGTGGGGAGAGGACGGATGTTCATCCACTTCTTATGTTCAAAAGACATCGCTCTCATTGCACGGCGCTCTTTGGTCCACCTAAAAAAGATGGAGTTCAGAAAAAAACAACACTCGGGCTAAAAACATTACATAAAAAGCGAGCACAGCATGTGCACCCAGAGGGCCAAAGAGTCTTCTGAACCCTTCTAAGAGATGCCTTACATGTCTACTGTCTCACCTCTTGACACGCCTTACACGTCTACTGTCTCACCTCTTGACACTTTTCAGCATTCAGTACAAACTAAACAAAGAAAGTGGTAAAGCCAAACAAAATGCTACTCAAGAAATATCAACTACTAGATCCTCCAGAGCCTCCTCCTTTTCATTTGTTAGCACAGCTAATTACTGTCCTCTCACTTGCCTGACTGGACCCTATGGCGCACAGGGACTCACAGGCATCCACGCATACTTACGAATGCTGTGCTTTGGCACTGCAGTACTTCCTGTTCTTGTCTGGTTCAATGACTTGGCCATGTCTCAGACACTGAGCACATACAAACGTTATCCCCATGTTACGTAATCCCGGCATTATTTGATTACCAAGGACCTTGAACAATGAAAGATCAATTATAATAGAAACCACTTTTCTAAAAACAGCATACAAAATCACCATGCATTTTGTACCAGCATAGTTGTCTGGCTTTATGACTTGACAAATACATATATGCTGATAGTTAAACTGTCTCAAATATGCAAAAGAATCTGATAAAAAGATTACAGACTTATAGATGCCAAGCCTCAACTGAGAGAAGCTAGTTGTGAAACTCAGTGGCTTTTGGGTGGGTCAAGGAGAAGAATGGCAAAGCAATTTAAACCATGTAGGGCAGACACAAAACTCCAAACCATAACCTATTACCCATACCTAAGAATTGCCAAAGGCAAGACCCAGTGTTTTCCCAAATGAGCTAAAGAGGAAAACTGTGTCCTATATCACTGGAAGATATATATCACAGGCTGCCATACACTTGTTTATGGTAATCAACCAGCTGCAAGTATGTTTTCACAGAAGAGTTACCCAATGGAATAAGCAGTAAGTAAAGAACTGCAAATATGAACCTGAATCTATCAAAAATCCACACCAGCCAGGCAGCTCCCGAAGGCACCCAGCTCCCAAGGAATAGGGGAGATACCTGCACTCCGGGCATGCTCGCTTGCAAACTTCTCCAATATTGTTCGGATTCTTGAGCAATATCATCATGGGAGATACCTAGGACAAGGACAAGTTTCTCTTAAGGAACACATCACAGTACCCACTCATCTGGTCTCAGTCAGCCTAAGAGAATTCTTCACTCTCCAGGTCTCAGGCCGCCTGATCCATCAGGGATGACTGTACATTGCATCACAGTTTTTAAATGGAGTATTTAACAGGCACAGTTCTTTGTCTTCTGAGGAATCCTTCCCCTACTCATGAAATCCATGCTGCATGTACAAATTTGTGTTAATGATAAACTGCATGAAAACACATCCAAAATAAATAATTCTTTAAAAATACAAACAAGGGGCTGGCGAGATGGCTCAGTGGTTAAGAGCGCCGACTGCTCTTCCGAAGGTCCCGGGTTCAAATCCCAGCAACCACATGGTGGCTCACAACCATCGGTAACAAAATCTGATGCCCTCTTCTGGAGTATCTGAAGACAGCTACAGTGTACTTACATATAATAAATAAATAAATCTTAAAAAAAATACAAACAAACAAATATTACAGTAGCCAAGCAAGGTGGCCCTGTCTTATAGTATCAGCTACTAAGGAAGCTGAGGTAGGATTCTAAATCAGGTCTGCTGGGGCTACAGAGTGAGGTCAAGGGCAGCAGGACAATGTAGTAGTGACCTAACTGACATAAACAGCAAAGAGGACAGGAGATAAAGTTTACTGGTTGAGAGTTTGCCTAGAGTACACACGGCCCCAAGTCCAATCCCACCAGAGAGATGGAACTGCAGACTTACATTTTTTATTGCATGTAATTTATTTACTTTGTGTCTGTGCATGCAAGTGGAGCTCAGAGGACAGGGTACATGTCAGCTTTCTCCTTTCACATGGACTCAAGGGATCCAACTCAGGTCAGCATGCTTGGCAGGAGTGTCTTTCCCCACCAAGCCATCTCACCAGCCCCAAACTGTTATTGAAAGAGCTGGCTGAAAAGTGTGGTTCTCCTTACTGCTATTCTGTCCTCACCACACCCGGACTCCTCCCTCGCACAGGGACAGTAACAAGCCAACACACACACACACCTCTTTCACTTTGCATTATCCAGACTTTCAGTTCAATAAGACTATGGGCATAGAAGCACTCATCTTCCCTCACGCAGCCATAACGGACTTCATGTCGACATAAATCAAGTTGACATTGTTTATGAAAAGAACGTATTTTGGAATATTTTACTGTGGTCTCTCTCAAAATGTGAACAAGGCACCTAAGACAAAAACAAAGTAACATTTTAATACTGACTGCTCTGCCAACTTTGAAAACTATACATATATACGTACAATGTCAAGTTCTAGTCTGAAAAGCCATTTTATAAAAATTAGTACCAGAAAAAAATGACACATGCAACTATTAATGGTAAAAACTTATAAATGCATGCCATGAGAAGCTATAAATTAATGGTCTTTTCTATACTAAGTAATAAGTCTAGAAATTCAGTACTTAATTCTCAGACAAATGAACAAAAATACTTTTTTTAACTTTTTCTAATATGTTTATTTTCACTGTCCAGCTCAGTGGGTTAGCTTTTTGCTGGTTTCTCATTATACAACACCTGCTGCCCTAACTTGCTATGTAGGTTAGGCTAGACTCAAATTTGTAGTCCTCCTGCCTCTGCCTCCTGCGCACTAAGATTATAGGCATGTGCCATAACACCCAGCTAAAAGACACTTTAAAATAGTTATTACTTCTCAAAACAGCAGAAAGGCAAAAGAAACCCCCCCTACTGACTTTTTCCCCTTTTCTTGAAGGCAGTGCAGTCTCACTATGGGGTCCTAGCTGACCTGACGTTCAGAGGTGACCTGCCCCCAGGTCCTCTGCTGTGTAGCCAGTGCACCTCTATGTCTAGTCTACCACTGCCTTTACTGGATCTAAGAACATGGGTCTTTGTCACTATAAAAAATGAGAAATCACCAACATACTTATTGTCCTCAAATTCATGCTTTGTGACGGGGTGAGAACAAGCAGTGGAATTATCTTTATTTCTTCTACTTATCATTCTAGGTTTATGATCAAAACATTTCTGAAATAGAAAGAAAGGAAGGATTATCACACAAATATACCCAAGTCTAAGTTTTGTGCCCAGAATACTGCCTTAGTTTCAGTATCTTTATACACTTTTTTTTTTTTTTTTTTTTTTTTTTTGGTTTTTCGAGACAGGGTTTCTCTGTGTAGCTCTGGCTGCCCTGAAACTCACTCTGTAGACCAGGCTGGCCTCAAACTCAGAAATCCACCTGCCTCTGCCTCCCAAGTGCTGGAATTAAAGGCGTGCACCACCACCACCCGGCTTCTTTATACACTTATAATGAATAATTTGTACCAATTGGTACTCAGCAGGAACCTCACTACTATGCACACTGCTCTGTTTGATTCCAGACATGATCTCTATAGCCCACAACACTGGCTTTGAACTTAAGAGTGATGCTCCTGCCTCAGACTTCTGAGCACTGATATTGCAGGCATGTACCACCAGGACCAGTTTTCTCTCATTCTTTCAAAGAGTAGGAGTAGCCACTGGCTTAAACCTAGGAGAAATGGACCTGCCTTGACTTCCAAAGAGTGCTGGGTTAAGGGTGTGTACACCATGCCTGAGCACACTTTCTTTCAGTTTGGTTTTTGATGAGAAAAGTAGCCTTAGCTGGCCTGGAGCTCACTATATAGACCAGGCTGGCCTGGAACTCAGAGAGCTCTGTCTGTTTCTGCCTCCCAAGTGCTGGGATTAAAGACACATGCCATGGACCCCAGCCACAACACTTTTAACACAGTGCCAAGGCCTCCATGCATACTAGGCTCTCCAATGAGTTACACTCTCCACCACTCTCACCAAATTTGACAACAGAAAATGAGTCGTGGAGAAATCACCTCACAAAGGAATGTAAACTCTCCATGATGCTCTTGGAGAATTTTGACCACAGTAAGGATGATCTTTCCATTGCCACCAAAGAAAGCCTCTCGACTGAATGCCCCTTTTCTTTCCAGGGTCCATACATCTATCTCTTCTTGGCAATAAGCAAATGTACAGTGGCCAGAATATCGGCATTCATCACCTGCAGCAACATCTGGAAAGACAGCAGAGACAGAGGCACCTGTTTTTTGGGGGCTAATGAATGGCAAGCACATTATAGTATCAGCAGAACATCCCAGATAATTCTGATAATCCAAGCAGGAAAGTCACTCTGGTGCAGGATGGGGCGGGATTCCCCCTTCCAGCTGAATTGTTTTGATGGCAATGGGGAGAAGATGCAAGGCTGCATCAAGGTTGAAAACCCTTTTATGGGAAAAGTGGGATGGAAATGGGGTTAAATTATCAAAGTATGTGTTACATATGTGTGAAAATGTTGTGGTGAACAATCATAATCTCATAAAAAACTGGACTGAAGAGAAGAGAAGGCTCAGCAGTTAAAGAGCTCTGCTGTCCTTGCAGAGGACCCTGGGCTGCATCCCAGCATCCACACTGTGTGTGGCTCAGCACCTTTGTAACTACTCTGGACTCTGCAGGTACACAGACATATATCTACGTCAACACTCATACACATGAAATAAATGAAAACAAAAACAAGGGTGCTGGTGAGATGGCTCAGCGGGTAAGAGCACCGACTGCTCTTCCGAAGGTGATGAGTTCAAATCCCAGCAACCACATGGTGGCTTACAACTACCAGTAATGAGATCTGACACCCTCCTCTGGTGCATCTGAAGTCAGCTACAGTGTACTTATGAAGAATAATAATAAAACGAATCCTTGGACCGGAGAGACCAACCGGCGCGAGCAGGGGCCAACCAGAGTGAGCAGGGCTGTCTGGAGCAAGCGGCCGAACGGGGACAGCTGGAACGAGTGGGGCTGGCCTGAACGAGCGGGCCGAACAGGGACGGCAGAGCGAGTGGGGCTGGCTGGAACAAGCAGGGTCGAGCAGAGGGGGGGGGGGGGGTTGACCGGAACAAGGGAAAAAAAAAAAAGTAAAACACATCTGGAAATAAAGGTTCCCTTTCTTTTTTCGTTATTCCAGAGTGGCTTTCAAAGCTCATTCAGATGAAGCTTAAACCGAATGCGAGTCTTCTCCGAAGCACACTCAGAGCTTCAGTCCAGGCCTGTAATTCTATGGAGATGAAACTGAGTTCCATGTTTAAAACCCATTCTAGGCCTTGTCTCCACAGATTATAAAATATATATAAGATGTTAAAAAAAAAAAAAAAACCAGCAGAAACAACAAAAATATGAACTGACCTGATTCAACACAATGCTGTGCCCCCAGTCTAACCATTTTTCTCATTATTTTTTTTTAATTATTCATTACTCATTACATTTTTCTCATTACTTTTTGTTTTTTATGTGCATTGGTATTTTGCATGCATAAATGTCTGTGTGAGGATGCCAGATTGCCTGGAACTGAAGTTACAGACAGTTGTAAGCTGCCTGGGAACTGAACTCTGTCCTCTGAAGAACAGCCAGAAGTCTTCACCATCTTTCCACACCCTTGCCTAACCCTTGCTGTCTTCAGATACTCCAGAAAAGGGCATCAGATTTCATTACGGATGGTTGTGAGCCACCATGTGGTTGCTGGGATTTGAACTCGGGACCTTCAGAAGAGCAGTTGGTGCTCTTAACCACTGAGCCATCTCGCCAGGCCCTTGCCTAAGCATTTTTTTTTTAAGATTTATTTTATTTATTATATGTAAGTACACTGTAGCTGTCTTCAGACAGTCCAGAAGAGGGCGCCAGATCTTGTTATGGATGGTTGTGAGCCACCATGTGGATGCTGGGATTTGAACTTATCACCTTCGGAAGAGCAGTCGGGTGCTCTTACCCGCTGAGCCATCTCACCAGCCCGCCTAAGCATTTTTTTTTTTTTTTTTTTTTTTTTTTTTTGGTTTTTCAAGACAGGGTTTCTCTGTGTAGCCCTGGCTGTCCTGGAACTCACTTTGTAGACCAGGCTGGCCTGGAACTCAGAAATCCACCTGCCTCTGCCTCCCAAGTGCTGGGATTAAAGGCGTGCGCCACCACCGCCCGGCCCGCCTAAGCATTTTTAATAACAGGAAATATTGGAACAAATGTAGCCAACAGATACAGACGACAAGGCCTGAGGTTAGTAGAGTGATTCTCCCAAACTTGGTAAGTCATGTAATATACAACAATTAATTAATTATAATAAATACCTTTGCATATATAATATGGTCCTTCATAATTTGTTTTTGTTGGTCTTGGACGTATTTTTTTCCATGATTTATCTTCAACATTTTTTATCCTACCAATTAAAATATCTTTTTTACATTTATGATCTAAATTAGCATGGTGTGTGAAATCCATTAACTTAGGGCCTGAAAAAGACATACAGAAGATTGTTTGTTTTTTAAGCAGAACAGATAGCTTTCAACTGTATAGGCCATTTATAAGCAGTCATGAGCAGGTGAACACCGAGCACCCTGAGATCCCATCAGAAAGAAGCATGCTGCCAGAGTAAGCCTGTGCCTTGTCCCTGGAGCAGCAGTGCTGCCGAATGATCTCAAGAGGATATCCAACTGCTCATCAAAGCAGAGACAGACAACAATTCCAATAGCTTCTGAGCAGATACTGCTGCTCTTTCCACTGCTTCCTCCCTAACATTTCCAAGTCATCAGAGTCAGGGCTCGGTACACCTAGTCATGAGCACCTCACGGCTCACACCGGTTGCCCGCTAGCTTGGTGTACTGACCTGATTTTACAAAGCAGATCTGGCAAGCTTGCCTCAGCTCGTGGGTTCCTTCGAGGGGATGCCTAGGAGTCCCTGATGAAAACGGTTTAGCGATCACACTTCCAAAAAAGTTTCCAAAGTCATTTCTAGGCTGACTTGTAATTCCCAGAAAATTTTCAGAGGCAAACAAACTACCTGGTTCATTCATCTGCAAAAAGAGTAAGAAAACAAAACAAAACAAAAACAAAAACAAAACAAAACAGAAACAGGCAACAAATATTGTACTATCGCTAAAAAAGACCTGACTTCCCATGGAGAGCAGACAAAGGCTGACGCCATCCTGTCCCAGTGCACTTCTCTACACTTTCGTCTTTCAACCCTGGGCCCCTGTAGCGATGGCTTTAGTAATGGCTGTTACTAATGACAACTGCTTTGCTTCCACAGGACATACGTCTTTACATGTTCTGCTCTATGTCTCCTTATGTGTTAGGCTGCCCTAAAACTTGAACTATCTACAATGGTGATTCCTTTGCTCTGACACATCCAGTCACACACTCAAAACATTTATACTGGATGTTCGGGATGAGTCTTATAATACTATTCCCCACAGCACACAGAAAATTCAAAGGAGACTCTCATTTCCAACCACATAATCCAGTTACTTAAGTACGGGCCTGTATTCAATCTTAGCGATGAATTCACAAAAGAGGAAGTGACACTTACAAGTAAAAGGGAGGAATTACTGTTGTTAAGCGGTGTTCCCTCTCTAGCAGTTGAGGTGCACAGATCTAAAATAATAAAAAGACTTCAACAGACCTTTTCACTCTAACCACAGAATCAGCACACAAGGGCATTGCAGCTGGCTAGCTATGGCTTCCCATAGCTCTCCCAGCCTGACCCTGTAAGCTTTCTTACTACTGACAAAAGAGGGCTTAGGGTCTTTCTTCTAGAAGCCATGAGCAAAAACAACCCATAGCCATTAATGAAAAATTATCTACAGCAGGGTCTACCGAATAGGACTAAGAGAAACCTAAGAAAGTAATACCCATATTCAAGCAACTGAGAAGACGCCTCCTAAGCAGCAGGAAGGAGCTCAAGGGCTGCCTCATCTCAGCCTACCACTCAGTGACTTCCCCTCTGTCATCCTGGAGCCCACAGTTTTCAACCTCTTCACTGTAAATCTCTGAAACAGTAATTTAGACTTTTACCCTTTCACTATGTAACAATGTCCCCCCAAAATATGAAAACTTTCCTCACTATTTATGGTATATAGAGATACCCGAGTGTAGCTCAACAATAGAGCACTTTACATATTATGTGTAACACTCCAGAAAACCAAAGTAAACTAACAACAAAAGCCAAGTATTCTGCCTAGTATTGGTCAGACCAAGACCTCAGTACTCCATGATAAAATAGGGACATTGGGCTCAACAGATGATGGCCCAACCAAGTCTAAAAGTTATTAAATTAATTAAATATTTAATTAAATTTTAAAATTTTAAATTAAATAATTAAGTAATTAATATTTAAATAATTAAATTAATTAAATATTAAACCCAGATGTGAAGCTAGTTTTAATGTTTCCCCAGTTCACATGCTTTAAGATGGAATCGACTTTTAATACAGAATATACTTTAATTCATTTGCACTGAAACAATGAACAGCAGCTCAGCCAGTCATATGATCTAAAGTCAGTGACAGTCCCATGCCTACCCAAATGACCTTGCTTCTTCCTCTCAAAATGGCAGTTAAGTCAAGCCAAGTTCAAACCTGAAGGCTCCCTCTTTACAGCTTATCACAATAAAAAACAACTCAAGAGACTACCACCTAAAAGTGCTTTATACAATAACAATGCATATTTTTATTTTTAGAAAATTGACTACAGTTATTTATAATTTAGGAGAAAGTCTTACCTCGTTTGGATTCAGTCACTGAAAATGAATTTAAAGAAGAGTACAATTCTTCCAAGGAAGACGGCAGAGGGGGAAAAAACTCTGCAAAGGAAGGCTCAGGACACCCTGCACCCATGGGCAAGGTTCCAAGCAGGGATGGTGTCCTGAAGGGCAAGCTCGGAGCTGCGCTGGCAGTCGGGAGGGCTCCTCTGACCAGAGTGGAGGGCTGAGGAGAAGAAATGGCAGCAAGATTCAAGACTGTCTTTCATTGGCTTAGCTTCCTGCTTTTACCACCATCAAAAGTGACCTCCCTACCATCCCTCCACGCCCCAAACTGAGAGAATGAGCTACACAGAATGCCTACATCCAAAAGAAGGTTCACTGTAACAATCTTAGAGCAGTGCTCTCTGCCCACTGCGCTATACCCACCCCACCATGATGGACTGATTCCTCTAAGATCCTGTTCACAACTAAAACAGAATCTTGGTAGAGACTTTTAAAAGATAGGGTCTCTTGTAGATCAGTGCAAACCTTACTACGTTACCATGGATGGCCTTGAGCTTCTAACTCTGTTGCCCCTACCTCCCATGCCACCATGCAGTACTGAGGATGTAACCCAGGGCTTCATATATGCTACAAATCATGAGTTACATTCTTAGCCCTGAACTCACACTTTTATTTATTTTGTAATTATTTTTAAACTTTTAAAATTTGTTTAAAAAGGGGACTAGGGGACAGCAAGATGGCTCTGAGGTTAAGGCACTTGCTGTCAAATCCAACATGGCGGAAGAGGACTGACTGCTGCAATCTGTCCTCTCACTTCTCCATACACCCATACACCATCACACGCACAAATAAGTAAGTGCTACAAGATAAAGACCATGTGTGTGGTGTATGCATGTGTGTGCTGGTGCTGGTGTGCCTCTTCATGTGGGCATGTATGAAGGCCAGTGGCTGATGTCAGGATGTCCTCAATTGCTTTACCTTATTCTGACACGGGATATCTTTACTGAACCAAGAGCTTGTGACTCAGCTAGATTGGCTGGCCCATCTGGGAAGCACTAGTCTCTGCATGGCCTGGCTCTGGCTTCCAGGCAGGGAGCACATGCTCCCAATGCAGGTCCTTACACTTGCAGTTACCCACTGAGTAAACTTAGGCTTACAGTTCATTTTTTTTTAAAAGAGATTCGTTTACTTATATGTATTGGTGTTTCACCTGCCAGAAGAGTCATCAGATTCTCTGGGAGTTACAGACAGTTGTATTCCATGATGTGTCGGGTGTTAGAAACCAAAGCTTGTCCTCTGGAATAGTAACTAGTAATCTTAACTGAAGAATCACCTTACCAGCCCCAATATCTAAGGTTTTTAAGGGAATTTTTGTGTGTTTGTGTGTGTATAAAGTATTGTTTACATATAACACATATAGATACATAAATAAATCTATACAATACATATTTATTTATATTTTATGTGTATAAATGTTCTACTTGAATGTATGTATGTGCACTACACATGTACAGTGTCTTCAGAGGCCAGAAGAGGGCATCAGATCCCCTGGAACTGAAGTTACAAAGAGTTGTACAGTGCTATATGGGTGAAAGGACTCAAACCTGGTTCCTCTGGAAGAACAGCCGGTGCACTCTTTACTGCTGAGCCATTTCTCCAGTGTGTGTGTGTGTGTGTGTGTGTGTGTGTGTGTGTGTGTGTGTGTGTGTGTGTGTGTTGAGAAAGGATCTCATTATATCGTCCTTGTTGGCCTGAAACTCACAGAGATTTTCCTGCTTCTGCCTCACAAGTGTTGGAATTACAGACATACATCACCATGCCTGGCTAAGGTTCATTTTTTTAATTGTTTGTACACATGTGTGTGCAGTCATCCCTGAGTAGACACATGAGTCCAAAGAGAAAGATCAACCTCGGGTATCATTGCAGAGGCGCTCCCTACCTTGTCTGTAGGATCTAGGCTCACCGACTACCTTGTCTGTAGGATCTAGGCTCACCAACTGGGCTACACTAGCTGGCCAGTAAGCCCCAGGAATCTGTTTGTGCCCACCTCTCCAGCTCTGAGCTTCTATGCTTATACTACCATTCCTAGCTTTCTTTCTTTCCTTTTTTTTTTTTTTTTTTTTTTTTTTTTTTTGGTTTTTTGAGACAGGGTTTCTCTGTGTAGCCTTGGCTATCCTGGAACTCACTCTGTAGACCAGGCTGGCCTCGAACTCAGAAATCCACCTGCCTCTGCCTCCCGAGTGCTGGGATTAAAGGCGTGCGCCACCATGCCCGGCCCCATTCCTAGCTTTCTTACACTGGTGCTGGGATCAAACTCAGGTCCTAAGCTTTTATGGCAAACACTTTAGTCACTGAACCATCTCCTGAGCCCTCAAATGCCTGTTCTCTATTGGAGTGCTATGCTTAATCTTCCCATTGCACAAATGCTCACTACGTTCTAGACAGGAGGCTTCTTCCTATTATTCAGCAATGAGCAGGTTATGCAGTTATCTTCAGAAGCAAATAAAATGCCAAGGTAAGAAATCCAAAGTTAATCCTAGATGCAATACAAGTTACCTAGCATGTCACATTATGATTTAACTGGGAGGTAACTATGTCCTTGAGAAGAGAAAGTAGGGCTGGGGGTAACGGATAAAGTGTTTGTCTTATAAGCTTGAGGACATAATTTCAACCCCTGGAACCTTTGTTAGAAAATAAATAAATAAATAAATAAATAAATAAATAAATAAATTTAAGAGAGATAGAGGGGAGTAGAGGGGAGGGGAGGGGAGGTGAAGAGAGGGGAGACTAAACAGAGCAGGGGAGATGGCTCATCAGTTAAGATATTTCTCTTCAGGCCCCTTGGTTATGCAGACTTTATATGCCCCAATACAGGGGAACGCCGGGGCCAAGGGGTGGGAGCGGGTGGGTAGGGGAGCAGGGCCAGGAGGGGGGAAGATATAGGGAACTTTCTGGATAACACTTGAAATGTAAATGAAGAAAATATCTAATAAAAGTTGAAAAAAAAAAAAAAAGATATTTCTCTTCCAAAAGACCAGAGTTCTGTTTCCAGCACCCATATGGGGTAACAAACATCTGCCTGTAATTGCAGGATCTTGTCCTCTCACCTTCATAGGCACCTACATGCATTACACACACACACACACACACACACACACACACACACACACACACACACACGCTCATGATTCTTACAAGAGAAACTAAACAGCGAAACTCACCATAACAGCATCATTTGTTTCTGGGGCAGAATCAAGAAGAGCATCTATTTCATCCCCAAGGACAATGTCATCATCCAGAAGAGCATCGGATATGGTGAAGGGGATCTTCCCTCCATTTGCAAACACTGTGGATGGCAGAGGACTCTTATCCACGGGCAGTTGAAAAATAGAATCAGAGGCCAGCTCACTCCCAACGACAAGAGAAAAACTGGATGTAGGAAGGGAGGCAACCGAAAGTGCTTCTTGCCTTGGGGCTAACAAATCTGTAACATACACAGACATGTACTCACTCTAAGACATTGTATTTACAACGTAGGAGTGTTGTTAGGCAATAACAGAGGATGTGAATGCTATGAAAATATGGATGCAGTCCAGCCTCGCTTCCCCCACACAGCCATCTATCTCACTGGACAACACTACAGAATATGCAGCCTAGCCCTGGCAAGCTGGCAGGTGTATTTCAAAGGGATAAGATGGAAAATAAAAACGTACCTGGCTCAATATCTTCCACAGAATAGTTCACAGCCTGGAAATTAAACAAATAATGAATCATGTTTTCAAGATTCTAAACTCTAAAACAATCCGTAAAAATCCTAAAAGGATGTGCAGGTTTGCAAAGACATTTGAGAAGATACAAGAAATCAAAAGAACAATCTTCTGCTCTGTTTTGTTAGTTTGTTTCCAGACAGGGTTCTCTGTGAAGCACTGGCTGGTCTGGAACTTGCTCTGTACACCAGGCTGGGCTGAATCTCAGAGATCTGCCTGCCCCTGCCTCCTCACGATTAAAAATCATGCACCATCATGCCCTGCTTCTTCTTCCTTTAAAACAGGATCTCATGTAGCCCTGGTGGCCTCAAACTCAGGATGGAGCTGAGAAGGACCTTGAATGTCTGGTCTTTCTGCTTCCATCCCTGAGGTTACACAGGCTTCATCAGACTGTGGTGTCCTGGCTCACCTCACTCCTAGACCACTGAGTACATAGTCAAACTGGGAAGCACTGTGGACTTAGCAGACAGGCAGTCCTCATAAGGCTATTTAGAAAGGAATAGAAACTAGTCTTGTCACCATCCACCAGCCCTTCACAATGGCTAATGCCATCCCAACAACCACAAGATTTTACTTCAAGTTTAAGAAAAGAATAGTTGCTGGAAATGGTGGCAAATGCCTTTAATTCCAGCATTTGGGAGGCAGAGGCAGACGGATCTCTGTGAGTTCTGGTCTACAGAGTGAGTTCTAGGACAGCCAGTGTTACACAGAGAAACCCTGTTTCAAACAAACACCTCCCCAGTGAGGGTGTGTGTGGGGGAACGAGACAGTATTTAACTATGTAGTCCTGGCTATTCTGGAACTCTCTATGTAGACCAAGTTGGCCTTAAACTCACAGAGTTCCTCCTACCTCTCTGCTTCTGAGACCTGAGATTAATAGCATATATAGTCATTTCCTGAGAAAGTTGTTTGTGTAATTTGTTTTGTTTTGACAAGGTTTCTCTGTATAGCCCTGGTTGTCCTGGAACTCACTTTGTAGACCAGGCTGGCCTCCAACTCAGAAATCCGCCTGCCTCTGCCTCCCAAGTGCTGGGATTACAGGTGTGCACTACCATGCCTGGCTTGTGTAATTTTTTTAAAAAGTTTTAAAAATTAGATTTGTTCATTTTATTTTACTTATGTTTTGGCTGTGTATGTCTGTATACCATATGTGTGCTTGGTGTCCTGAAAGGACACAAGACAGCATCAGATCCCCTGGAACTGGAGTTACTTATGGTTATGAACAGCCATATGAGTACTGAGAATGAGTACTTTTTTTTTTTTTTTTTTTTGGTTTTTCGAGACAGGGTTTCTCTGTATAGCCCTGGCTGTCCTGGAACTCACTTTGTAGACCAGGCTGGCCTTGAACGCAGAAATCCGCCTGCCTCTGCCTCCCAAGTGCTGGGATTAAAGGCGTGCGCCACCACCGCCCGGCATGAGTACTCTTAACTGCAGAGCCATCTCTCCAGCCTCTTTTCTTTTCTTAACCCCATGTTCTCAAAACTAGTATCTGGCCCAGAGCCACAGGTTTCAACGGAAACTGAACATCTAAGGGTTCACATCCTGTCACATTCTCTAGTGGCTTGCAGGAAATGCTGGTTGAAACTAAAGTATAGGACTTGAGCTGTTTTTTGTTCTCTAAAGTGATAGGAAGCCACTGTCAATTTCATGTTTGAGGCATCTAAGAGAACCACACTAAAAATACAAAGAGCACAGTTGCTAAGACCTCCATTCCTGCTTTCCTCAGAAGCATGAATCTTGTTCAGATAATAACCCTATCTTGGGGACTGGAAAGATGGCTCAGTGGTTAGAGCGCTGACTGCTCTTCCAGTAGTCCTGAATTCAATTCCCAGCAACCACATGGTGGTTCAAAACTATCTGTAATGTGATCCAATGACATCTTCTGGTGTGTCTGAAGACAGCTACAGTGTACTCATATAAATAAAATAAATCTTTAAAAATAAATAAATAACCCTACCTTTGGAGCCCCATCCCGAGGAACTGCTTTCAGTGAATGCTGAAATAAAATGAAAACACAATTTCAAAACAGAACCGACTCAAGATTATAAAACAAAAAAAAAAGAATTCTGAGAGATAAATTTTGCTTACCTCAGCTCTAACATATGCTTTCCTTATTTTAAATCCCAATTTCTGAGCTAATTCTTGAGTTAGTTTTATTACATGTTCATCCTGGAAAGAGCAACATTCATGAATGTATCTGTAGTGAAGCAAGTAAGCAGGATTGTGACATTGCTCTCTAGATCCTTGCTTTGTTAGCTATTACAGTCAACTCAAGTAAGCCGAAGGCTGCATGGAAACTTGGCTATTTCTCTACGTGAGAGCCGTAGAACACTCATGATGCAAACAAATGAGCTAAAGCACTAGCCCATACCTGAGGCACTGCTAAGGAGCACTTTGCCACAGCGTCGTAGGCCTCTCCGTAGTGCCCTAAGTCACTTAGAGCCTTAGCCTTCCGATACAGAGCCTTGCAGTTACTGGGATTAACACTGAGGACAGCGCTACAGTCTTCTAAAACTTTATCATGGAGGTTCTGGAGGCAAAAGTGAAAGAGAAAGCCAGAATCACAAGATTAATATCATACGCTATACCTGTTTCATACATGAAGACAAATGCATGACCCCATTTTATAACCTTTAACATAAACTCAAAGTTCACAATGATATTTTTCATTTGAGGGATTGTTAGAATATTCCACATACATAAAAGCAGGAAAATTATCATGAATATCTATATACTCCCTTCCCTATGTCAGACAGATATGAGTACTTGGTCATAGGGTCCTAGGTCTCCAAGGAAGACAGCTTCTGAGACATGTGTGCTCTATTTTCCTCCTCCCTGTCATTACTGCTTTTAAATCCATTAAAAATAACAAGTGTGGAGGCTCGAGAGATGGATAAGCAGTTAAGAGCACTGGCCACTCTCAGAGTTCGCAGGTTTAATTCTCAGCATCTATCAGGAGGCTCACAATTGCCTGTAACTCCAACCGCAGGGAATCAGACATGTTCTTCTGGCCTCTACCAGGCAAACATGGCAGTGCACCGACACACAGGCAAAACACTCATATACACTGCACACGAATGGTGCATACATGCATTCTGGCAAAACATAAAGCCAAGTAAAGCAATCTAAGAAATATATTTTTAAAGCCAAATGGGGGGTCGGTGAGATGGCAAACCTGGTAAAAAACATTTGCTGTGCAGCCTGATGACCCCCTCACAGTGCAACTAAAGAACCAAAAGTTGGCCTCTGAATTCTATGTTCTCATTTTCTCTGCCAACTGGGTAAGCATAGATAATGACAGTGTGCTATGTATTTCAAGAGGGCTGAGGGAAGGGCTAAGACACAGCTCAGTGATGGAGTGCTTGCCGAGTATGTGCAGGCCCAACATTCCATCCCAGCCCCGTGAGAAATAAAATAAAACTTCTTGTTGAAAAACAGAACAGTGCCGGTACACTGGCACACACCTTTAGTCCCAGCACTCGGGAGGCAGAGGCAGGCAGATTTCTGGACTACATAGAGAAACCTTGTCTTGAACCCCCACCCCCAAAAAAGAAAAGCAAAACAGTAACAAAAATACTGCAGATTTATCTTGCAAGGGACTGATCTTGGCTGGCACCCAGAAGCCCTCCAGGGGCATAGAACTATAACAACAATTCTTTGTAAGAATAAAATTAAAAAGAAAATTTCAAAACAGAAAAAGGAAAAAGAAGGATTTGCCCATGTTCTTCCTGCAAACAAATAACTCTTACCCTGATTTGAACACTGTACAGTGTACACACAACTACATGCTATGCCACAAATCTCCAGTACTGATGTGTCAATTTTAAAGGAAAATATAACTTCTAAATAGTTTAATGATCCATTATAAAAAGCAACATTGGTTATCTATGAGCACACATGAACAGAGCTAGCGGGCCAGGACTGCAGCTCAGGCCTGGATGGCCTATGCTTTCATCAGGGTCTTGAAAGCACAAGGCCCGCCGGGTGTGGTGGCGCACGCCTTTAATCCCAGCACTCGGGAGGCAGAGGCAGGCGGATTTCTGAGTTTGAGGCCAGCCTGGTCTACAGAGTGAGTTCTAGGACAGCCAGGGCTATACAGAGAAACCCTGTCTCGAAAAAAAAAAAAAAAAAAAAAAAAAAAAAAAAAAAAAAAAAAAAAAAAAAAAAAAAAAAAAAAAAAAAAAAAAAAAAAAAAAAAAAAAAAAAAAAAAAAAAAAAAAAAAAAAAAAAAAAAAAAAAAAAAAAAAAAAAAAAAAAAAAAAAAAAAAAAAAAAAAA
>LR749620.1:337576-451716 GCA_902729485.2 Mus minutoides | reverse complement strand
AGGAATTAAAATTTCTTCAGACTTTGCATAATTAGCTATACTCAAAGCTTCTGAGTACTGAATTAGAGAGCCACGCCAGTCACATTCCCGATAAATATCATTTCCTTCATTAAAAAGATTTCTCACGAGAGCATGCAAATACACCTAAAAAGAGAAAATTGCCTCTTGAAACCAGAACAAGCGAAGACAAAAGTAAATATCATCTTTATGCTTAAAACCCCAGAGAGCACGGCTGGCAGAACAGCAGGCAGACTGCGGCGAGAAAGCCTGCCACTGCTGCCTTGACAACGGGAAGTTCATCTTGCCTCTGTGAGCAAGAGAAAATACAGTCCTCTTATCAGGAAAATTAGGGCCAAAAGCACATATGTGTGTCTCAGATTCTGTGCAGATAACACTTAGTGGAAGAACTCAGTCAAGAGAGTCCATTTTGTACTTATGGCTTCAAATTTGCAGCCATCCTCCTGCCTCTGCTTCCCAAGAGCTGAGATTATAGGCAGTAGTTACACACCCAGCTTTAGTTTAAGCTTTGACTAGTATTCTAATAAGGCAACAGTAACAAATACCCTCAGCGTGCTGTTGTGCAGTATACAAGGAAACATGTACATGGGCTGTACACACACTCACAGAACCCTTTGGTATTTGCGTGTCTTTACCAGTATAGTCGAACCTTTCCATATTTCTACAGACCATTTACATTTCTTCTTTAAAAGCATTACACTCTTCACAGGGCTGGGAGGAATGTCTGTGTGCAGGCCACTGTGCACAAGTGAAGGCCAATCAGTCAGAGCTGGAGGGAGGTCTCTCCTACTCTGTGGGGGTCCATGGAAGAAACCAGGCCCTGATCCCTGATGTGGCTGTGACACACCACTTAACCTCAGTGGGCCCCAGCTTCATATGTGGAAAAACAAAAGGATTTCTCTGGGAAGTTCAGCTCAGATACTCTGACTCTCCTCTGTGGAGAGAGAAGGAAGAGGAGGAACTGAGCACAGGGGAAGGAGGAAGGTAGACACTTGGAAACAGACACCCTCAGAGATTCAAAGCCACAATTCTGTAGTCCAGGCTCCCTGGGTCTGGCCCCCTTCTCCCTGGGTCTGGCCCGTTCATCTGCACCTCTTCCCTCCCTATCTAGATAATCCTCCTTCACTGCTTTCAGGACTTAACAAACAAAAACAAAAATAATGATACCCCACATTCTCTGCTGAATTCTAGCCCACTTATTTCTGATAAAATGTTAGTTAACTGGCAAAGGACTAAAAATGCATACTAATTCAAACTACACTAACACAGGAAAAAAAACGCAGGACAACTGTCCAGAAATGCCCCGAAAGGGTGCACTATATAGAAGAGATTGGCAAGCTTTTTCTGTAAATGCCAAAGAGAATATTTAAAGCACTGTGGGACATTTGAGTTCTGCCCTGTATCACACAGGCACCACAGAGAACCCATAAACAACTGCCTGTGGCTGGGGTGTTCCAGTAAAGCTCTCTTTATGAAGGAGGGCAGCTGGTCAGGTGTGATAGTCAAGGCTAGACTGCTGAATCCTGCTGCAGATTACAGTTCTTGAGTCCCTGTGCCCAGCCATAGGCCTCCCCAGATCCTTACCGCATACTGCTCCTGGGTCCCTGGATATGACAGCGGAGACCTGAGAAGAAGAAACAAATCTGTAATTACCAAGTTCTAATAAAAGTTTTGTTGGTTCTAAGGCAGCAGCCCTGATTGGCCTGGAACTTACTGAGATAAGCTTGCCTCCACTTCCCAAATTCTGGGATTACAAGAACTCTCTACCATCCTCTACCATGACAGGCCCCCTATCAGCATAATTCAGCCAGAAGTTATCTTAAACTGTGCGTTTCTGGGGCTGGAGAGATGCCTGAGTAGTTAGGAATGCTTGGTGCTCCGAATTTAGTTCCCAGCAGCCACATGGTACCTCAAAGATCCAACACTCTTTTGGCTTCTGAGGGCATCAGGCACACATATAGTGTAAATACACAAATGAAGGAAAAACTTAAACACATAAAGATAAACTTTAAAAAAACTGTTGGGTTTTTTGTTTGTTTGTTTTGTTTTTTCGGTTTTTCAAGACAGGGTTTCTCTGGGTAGCCCTGGCTGTCCTGGAACTCACTCTGTAGACCAGGCTGGCCTCGAACTCAGAAATCCACCTGCCTCTGCCTCCCGAGTGCTGGGATCAAAGGCGTGTGCCACCACGCCCGGCTCAAAACTGTTGTTTTTAGCTTGGTGTTGGTTCAAAACACATTTTTTTTTTTTGTCTTCAGAGACAGGATTTTTCTGTGTAGTCTTGGCTGTCCTGTAACTTACTCAGTAGACCAGGCTGGCTTTGAACCCAGGGATCTACCTGCCTCCACCTCCTCAGTGCTGGGATTAAAGACTCTCCAAACCACTGCTCGGCTTTAAAAGAAAAGAAAAGAAAAGAAAAGAAAAGAAAAGAAAAGAAAAGAAAAGAAAAGAAAAGAAAAGAAAAGAAAAGAAAAGAAAAAGAAAAAAGAAAAGAGACGAGACGAGACGAGACGAGATGAGACGAGACCAGGGTCTCAAATAGCCCCGCTTGGCCGTGAGCTCCTCCTAGTCCCACCAGTAGCTCCCGAGCTCAGGAATTAACCAAAGTGCTCAGACTTCAGGCATGGAGCACCATCACAGTTATTGTTTCCTTAAGTTCAACACTGCTTTTGCATCTATTCCTTTTAAAAGTTATACAGAACTATTATCACTTTCTGATCTGACTTATTGCAGGCCAGTATCTCCTCCTCAGAAGAACAGAGGGCCCTCCTGCCTAGACATGCACTCTGGGGTAAATCTGTCTGTTGGTGTCTGTTCCTAACAGTAAAGTCTGACGGCAAAAGTCCTGTGTGCTGCAGATGTTCGCTTCAGACATTTCATTCACCAGAATGCTTCTGTGGGAACACGATTCTTTAATCTAAGTTATAAGAAGACGCTGTAATTTTGGAGCTTTAGCCCTAAAACCAGCAATAAAAATAATATGAAAATATCCAAGAATAAGGAAAAAAAAGTGTTAGCATGGAAATGTGTCATTTCTAACCCAGCCTGAATACTATGAACTTTCTCAGCCTTGCTAGGTTTGGTGGTTCATGTCTAGAGGCTGAGGCAGGAGGATTGCTAGGAGTTTGCAGGTTTCTTGGGCTACAGTGTGAGATTTAATCACAAAACAGAACAGCACAATTCTAGAAAAACCCAAAAGAGTTCTCTTTCTCCATGTGTAGACTCCATAATACAGGGGTAGCTGTCGGACAAGCACACCAGCCATGACGTGTCAAGCTCTTACTGGATGAACTGTAGACCTTCCTTTATGCTGTGCTGCCTTTTTCTTCTCTCCTCGGACACACTGGACATGTTATCCTGTACATCCACTCGCTAAGTGAGCAATCTGAAAAGAAACAAGGTACAAGATTACTGCCAGCAATTCTGGATCCCCAATAAAACACTCTAGGCCCTTCACTTAAGCCAGGACACACCCACCTCCAAAAATCCTAGACACTGAGGAGCCTGGTAGGCCTTTCTTTGGGGTCCCTGTGGTCTTGTGACCCTGCCAATCCTTTATGCCTCTCATAAATGGCCTCACACAGAGGTTTGTTTCTTCCCTGTCAACTGACATGCATGAACTGCCACAGAACAATCTCCGACCTGTTGAGCTTTTGGAAGCTCTCCAGAAAAGAAACTTTTGCATCTTCCTGCCTTGGAGGGACCCGACTTCTGAGAAAGCAGGGCCAGAGGTCCTGAACTGACCTGTACTGACAGCCCAGGTCTAATACAGCAACTGCATGCTATGGCTGTCCAGCCCTCTGAGCAGCCTTAGTGGAGTAGTTCCCAGCAGGTTAAAGACAACTTCTGAGAAGGACCCTGAGATAAAGAATGGATTTCTGTGGGTTTGCAAGATGGCTCAATGGTTAAGAGCACTGGCTGCTCTTCCAAAGACCCAGGCTCAAGTCCTAATACCCACATAGTACACTGTAGCTGTGCAGATGGTTGTGAGCCTTCATGTGGTTGTTGGAAATTGAATTTAAGACCTCTGCCTGGCCAACTCGCTCAGGCCCAAAGGTTTATTTATTATTATAAATACACTGTAGCTGTCTTCAGAAGCACCAGAAGAGAGCATCAGATCTCATTATGGTTGGTTGTGAGCCCCCATGTGGTTGCTGGGATTTGAACTCAGTACCTTCAGAAGAGCAGTCAGTGCTCTTACCCGCTGAGCCATCTCTCCAGCCTTGTTTTTGGTTTTGTTTTGTTGTGGCTGTTGGGTTTGTTTGGTTATTTGAGACAGGGTTTCTGTTTAGCCCTGTCTACCCTGGAACTCACTCTATAGAACAGCCTGGCCTCAAACTCAAGAGATCCATCTGCTCTGCTTCTCAAGTGCCAGGATTAAAGGTGTGCACTGCCACTGCTGCTGCCACCGCCGCAGCCACCACCACCACCACCTGACTATTTCTGGAATTTTAAAACAGCTTTTTGTTGTTGTTGTTGTTGTTGTTGTTTCGAGACAGGGTTTCTCTGTATAGCCCTGGCTGTCCTGGAACTCACTCTGTAGACCAGGCTGGCCTCGAACTCAGAAATCCGCCTGCCTCTGCCTCCCGAGTGCTGGGATTAAAGGCGTGCGCCACCAGTTTGGTCTGGAAGCAGACTGAGATAGCTCAGAGATTGACATCCTCTGAGACTTTCCCTAGACAAACCGCAGGGATGGTGTAGTCTCTCTCTCTCTCTCTCTCTCTCTCTCTCTCTCTCTCTCTCTCTCTCTCTCTCTCTCTCTTCCTCTCTCTCCCTCTCTCTCTCTCTGGAATGGGACTGTTTACTTGCTTTACTTGATCCCTCCCCACTCTGCTTGCTCCAGGGCCCACTAGCTCCTACTTGCTTTGTGTGTGTTGGGAGTGTGGCAGGGAGTGCCAGAGGCTGGATGGAAGACCTCACATAGACTAAACATGTAATCTACCATGTGGTCTGCCCCTAGACTACATCCCAAACCCTATCAGGAGTGACTTAGAGTCAGAACCTTACCTGGCTTGATGAGAACTCATGCCTGCTATGCATGAGGCCCTGGAGTCAATTATCAGTACAGGGAGTGTGAGAGGGAGTGAGAGTGGGAAGGAGAGAAGCTAGGCAGATAGCTCTGTGGTTACAAAGCTGAAGAATGCACACTGCTCTTGCAGAAGACTGAGTTGAGTTACCCACAGCCATACCCAATGGCTCACAACCACCTCTAACTCTAGTTCCAGAGGATCCAGTGCTCTTCTCTGGTCTCTGAGGGAACCCGAATACAGGTGGTATACTCACATATAGACAGACAGACAGACAGACAGACACACACACACACAAATAAAAACAAACACAAATGGCTAGCCAGGCAGAGGCGCACACCTTTGATCCAGCACTCAGGAGGCAGAGGCAGGTGGATCTCTGTGAGTTTGAGGCCAGCCTGTTCTACAGAGCTAGTTCCAGAACAGCCAGGGGTACACAGAGAAACCCTATCTCAAAACACCAAATTAATTAATAATTAAATCTTCAGGGGGCTGGTGAGATGGCTCAATGGTTAAGAGCGCCGACTGCTCTTCCAAACGTCCTGAGTTCAAATCCCAGCAACCACATGGTGGCTCACAACCATCCGTAATGAAATCTGATGCCCTCTTCTGGAGTGTCTGAAGACAGCTACAGTGTACTTACATATAATAAATAAATAAATCTTTTAAAAAAAATTAAATCTTTAAAGCAGAAAGAAGGGTATATTGGTTCTACCACAGATTTAAACTGACTTGAAAAATAACCCTACCTCACACCTCCATTTTGTTTTGTTTTGTTTTTTGAGACAGGGTTTCTCTGTGTAGCCCTGGCTGTCCTGGAACTCACTCTGTAGACCAGGCTGGCCTCGAACTCAGAAATCCACCTGCCTCTGCCTCCCAAGTGCTGGGATCAAAGGTGTGCGCCACCATGCCCGGCTAACACCTCCATTTTTAAAGAAAAAAAAAAGTATTTTAGTTTATCACCTTATTTTGGTTTGTGGTTTTATTACGTCGTTATCTACAGTGCTGGGGGATAAACCTGAGTGAGTCCCTGAGTGAGTCAGCACTGCCAGGACCACCTGCCCACCACATCCATCGTTCTACCTGACTCTTCAAGCCTGTCAAAGTCAGGCCTCAGTTTCGGGGTTTTTTTTTGGGGGGGGGGGTTTGGTTTTTTTTTTGGTTTTTCAAGACAGGGTTTCTCTGTGTAGCCCTGGCTGTCCTGGAACTTACTCTGTAGACCAGGCTGGCCTCGAACTCAGAAATCTGCCTGCCTCTGCCTCCCAAGTGCTGGGATTAAAGGCATGTGCCACCACGCCCAGCTAGTTTTGTTTTTTGTTTTTTGGTTTTTTTTTTTCTTTTTTCCTTGTTTCAGTCAACCCCGCTCACTCCAGCCAGCCCCACTCATTCCCGGCCGCCCCCGTACGGCCCCCGCTTGTTCCAGCCGGCCCTGCTCTCTCCAATCGGCTCTGCTTGCTCCGGTTGGCCCCGCTCGTTCCGGCCGTCCCTGTTCGGCCCCACTCGGTCCGGCCCGCTAGCTCCGGCCGTCCCCATTCGGCTCCGCTCACTCCAGATAGCCTCACTCGCTCCGGTTGGTCTCTCCAGTCCAAGGATTCATTTCTTATTATTCTTCATAAGTACACTGTAGCTGACTTCAGACGCACCAGAGGAGGGCGTCAGATCTTGTTACGGGTGGTTGTAAGCCACCATGTGGTTGCTGGGATTTGAACTAATCACCTTCGGAAGAGCAGTCGGTGCTCTTACCCGCTGAGCCATCTCACTAGCCCCAGGCCTCGGTTTTAAAGAGAATGTTTTTTCTTTTCTTCCTCCTCCTCTTCCTGCTCCTCTTCTTTTTTTTTCTTTTTCATTGTTGTTTTAAAATAGGATTTCACTGTGTCGTGCTGTCCTGAACTCCCTCTGTAGACCAGGTTGTCCTCAAATTCACAAAAATCCACCTGCCTCTGCCTCCCAAGGACTGGGATTAAAAGTGTGTGCCACTAGCCAGGCGTGGTGGCGCACGCCTTTAATCCCAGCACTTGGGAGGCAGAGGCAGGCAGATTTCTGAGTTCGAGGCCAGCCTGGTCTACAAAGTGAGTTCCAGGACAGCCAGGGCTATACAGAGAAACCCTGTCTCGAAAAACAAAACAAACAAACAAAAAAGTGTGCCACCATGTGCAGCTGTGAATTTTTTTTTTCTTGACAGAGAAGAACACAAATGCAATCCTCCACTACCACAAAGTAGGCAGTTGTGTTCTCAGAACTTGAGGAAATGTCAGGAGTCACCAAACCCCAAGTGCAACAGATGAGCATCTCCTGGGCCAACCGCCTTCTCCATCATGGTATCTCCTCTGTCAGACAAGTATGAGAATTCTGTTTGTTTGTTTGTTTGTTTTGTTTTGTTTTGTTTTTCAAGACGGTTTCTCTGTGTAACCCTGGCTGTCCTGGAACGCACTCTGTAGACCAGGCTGGCCTAGGCCTCACAGAGATCCACCTGCCTCTGCCTCCCAAGTGCTGGGATTAAAGGCATGAGCCACTGAAAAGATCCTGAGAAAAATGTAACAGGTCACAAAGACCCTGAAACTGGGAAGAGAGATTTCACTATTAGCAGAAAGTCTTAATATAATAAGAATGAACATAATAGCCTGAACATTTCTTGAATCTGTGTACTTGCCCCTACTGTTCTTTGAATTCATGTATTTGCCAACTGATACAGCTCACTGCCAAGTGTTTGTGGTTTAGTTACTGGTCTGAAATTGAAAATTTTCACTTTGCACCTGTGCACCTGAGCATAAAAATCTTCCGTGTACCCATTTCTTCTTTAGAAAGAATGGATATTGTTAAGGCAGGAAAATCCTCTACTCCTCCTCCTCCTTCTTCCCCCCTTGAGGGACCAGAAATACCGGGTCCTCTTTTCCCTCAGGGTCAACTCCTCTATCCATTTCTGGGATACGAGTCATCCCCAGAGCTCTGGCTTTCCCCGAATAAAGCGTCATGTGATTTACACCAAGACCGTTTCTCGTGAGTGATTTGGGGTGTGGCCTTTCCTGAGTCAGAACGTGGGAGTTCTCACACTGTGGGTCTTTCACCACCGCTGCTTCTCTCACACAGACAAAAACTATGATACCAGATTATGTCACTCCTTCCTCACCCTCGCTCACGGCCATTGCTAGGCTGTCCCTACCTCACTTAATCAACTTCACAGCCTGAATCCCATCTTCACCCAGCATCCTCTTGGGTGAACACCCTGCCTGAGCTTCACCTCTCTTCCCTAGAGGATCTCTAGCTCCACCCCTGACTCCTGACCACACCATCCATCTCTGAAAAGGTTGCAGATGGCTCTCTGACTCTGACAGTTCCACTTGGGTACCACAGAGATCTTTTAAACTGTTTACTAGGAACTGTGACAGTGAAAAGAATGCCTCCTTCCCAACAACCCTGTCATGTCTGCCTATCCCATTTACCTTCCCCAAGGCAACCAATCACTGCTTCCAGTCTCTGTGTGTCCTGCCAAAGACACCCTATAGAAAACTCTTTATCTAAACCAGGCCTGGTGGCACACACCTATAATCACAACATTCAGGAAGAAAGAAAAAGTTTAGGCCATCCTTAGCTACATAGTACATTCAAGGTGAATCCGGGCTGCATGAGACCCTGTCTCAAAGAAAAAAACCAAACAGCATCAACAAAACTTCTTTGAACCAATTTAGGTGCTAGTTATGAACCTCAAGACAAAACGATGTAAAATGATATTTGACCCATGTACATACAAGCACAAAAGTGTTCATGGGAAGTCAGCTCAGTGAGCAAGGCAGCAGCCTTACCCTCATGTACACACTAGCACAAAAGTGTCCATGGGAAGTCAGCTCAATGTGCAAGCCTTACCCCCGTGGCCTTTGCCTACTTGTAATGTGTTTGTCACCAGAGGGAGAAGGGTAAAAGATTCATGGGACTCTATAGACTCCCTTTGTGATTTCTGGAGTCTATAATTGTCTCTTAAAAGAAAAACCATTTTGAAGCCGGGCATGGTGGAGCATGCCTTTAATCCCAGCACTTGGGAGGCAGAGTCAGGCAGATTTCTGAGTTTGAGGCCAGCCTGGTCTACAAAGTGAGTTCCAGGACAGCCAGGGCTATACAGAAAAGCCCTGTCTTGAAAAAACAAAAAAATAAAAGAAAGAAAAACAAAGAAAAACCATTTTGTGCACAACTATTTGTTCTATTAGGATGCTCTGCACTTAGCCCTCTACACTAAGTACCAAATAGTATTCCATATCTACCCACATATACCATAGACAATGCTCTGTGATTAGGCTGTACCACAACTTAACCAAGCCTTGGTGTGCATCTCCTGCTGTTACAACCTTGCAGGTTCCCCAGGCACACAGGGCATCGCAACTATGTCAGCATCACTCATCTCTGTAGGATAAGGGAATGGGTGAGTGGAGCAACACTGCCCACCAACAATCAGAAGGGTCCTGTTCCAGCACGCCACCAAAGAACTGAGTGTTAGCCTTTGTCAACCAGGGAGGCTAAGGAGAACAGCGCACGGTGAGAGCCCAAGACCTTTCCAGACTCACACTCCTTATGCCTCCCCCATGAACTTGCTCCCAGCTGAGTTTATGACTTACAGGAACTCTTTACCGAGACAAAACACCTAAGATGCCTCCCAATTTTATGTCTTTTCTTTTTTAAAATTTATCCTAGGACTTTCCACAGCAAGCATTTTATTTCTCAGTAACTAATTCATTAATATTTCCCTTTGTGTCTTCTGGAATTTGACAGAGTCGTGAATCTGTGTGTCATCTGTGCATAGAAGCCATGCTAACTGGTAATCTTGATGTGATTCCAAGTTTAGTGCATGTGCTTTTGACGCAAGTACTAGAGTCTGACATACTAGAAACATATTCATTCTGAAATTATAAAATAACTTTTTAAATGTGTCCTTTTAGTATTTATTACTTTTTAAAAATATATATATGATCTAAGCCGGGTGGTGGTGGAGCACGCCTTTAATCCCAGCACTTGGGAGGCAGAGGCAGGCGGATTTCTGAGTTTGAGACCAGCCTGGTCTAAAAAGTGAGTTCCAGGACAACCAGAGAAACCCTGTCTTGAAAAACGGAAAAAAAAAAAAAAAAAAAAAAAAGACCTAGGGGATGGAGGGACGGCTGAGCCGTTAAAGGCACTGACTGCTCTTCCAGAGGACCTGATTCTATTTTCAGAATCCTCATGGCAGCTCACAACCATCTGTACCTCCAGTCCTAGGATATCTAATGACCTTTTCTGGCCTGTGTGGGTATTGCATACATATGGTGCACAGATAGGCATACACTCAAAACACCTCAATGTATAAGAATTAAAAAATGGGGCTGGTGAGATGGCTCAGCGGGTAAGAGCACCCGACTGCTCTTCCAAAGGTTCTGAGTTCAAATACCAGCAACCACATGGTGGCTCACAACCATCTGTAACGAGATCTGACTCCCTCTTCTGGAGTGTCTGAAGACAGCTACAGTGTACTTACATATAATAAATAATAAATAAATAAATCTTTCAAAAAAAGAATTAAAAAATGAAAATCTGGGGGACTAGAGAGATGGCTCAATGGTTAAGAATACCAACTGAGGGGCTGGAGAGATGGCTCAGCGGTTAAGAACACCAACTGAGCCAGGCAGTAGTGGCACATGCTTTTGATCCCAGCACTTGGGAGGCAGAGGCAGGCAGATTTCTGAGTTCGAGGCCAGCCTGGTCTACAGAGTGAGTTCCAGGACAGCCAGGGCTAAACAGAAACCCTGTCTCAAAAACAAAAAACAAAAAAAGAAAAAAAAAAAAAAAAAAAGAACCAAACAACAACAACAACAAAACCACCAGCGGATCTTCCAGAGGTCCTGAGTTCAATTCCCAGCAAGGCTCACAACCATCTGTAATGGAATCTGATGCCCTCTTCTGGTGTGTCTGAAGACAGCAACAGTGTACTCACATAAATAAAAAGAAAGAAAGAAAGAAAGAAAGAAGAAAGAAAATATAGAAACTGGAGAGATGACTTACTTAACAAAGTACTTGCGCACACACACATGAGGACCCGAATTTGATCCCAGTACCCATATAAATGCCAGGTCCAGGAATGTGCACCTGTAATGTCAGTGTTGTTAAGGCCAACAGAGTATGATCCCTGGGGCCTGCTAACAACAACTTTTGCCCTCCACACACATAGGAATCATTAAATTAAAATGTGATCTACCATTTTGCTG
This sequence comes from Mus minutoides, assembly GCA_902729485.2. NCBI lineage: Eukaryota > Metazoa > Chordata > Mammalia > Rodentia > Muridae > Mus > Mus minutoides. The sequence continues at coordinate 440,453 of LR749620.1, read as the reverse complement.
TAAGCAATAATGTTAAAATACATATTAATTTAAGAATCCCCCTCCCTAAGCACTCTCCAGTTACCCAAACATTTAGTAAGACTCCATCTATTCTACACTGACATACTAAAGGTCATCTTTCGCATATACAAAATTCTAGGGCTATTGATACTTTTTCGTTGATGAATCTAATTGTAAATTCTTTTTTAAACAATTTCATGTTGCTTCATGTACATGACTATGGGAGAAGAGGGCACTGGGTCCCCTGAACTGGACTTACAGCTGTAAGCTAGCTACCATGTAGATACTCTCAAAGCCCACCAATGACAGCATGGGAGCACCAGGCATCCCACACCTCTAAGACCTCCTCCCATGCCCATTCCCATCCACTTCCCACAGGGAACTTGGAGAAAGGCAATAATACAATTTAGAAGTTGGGAATGATGGTGCACTCCTGTAGTCCTATTCTGGAGACTAGAGCAACAGGAGTTCAAGGTCAGTCTCCCCTTTAAAAGAGACCACATCTCGGGGCTGGTGAGATGGCTCAGCGGGTAAGAGCACCCGACTGCTCTTCCGAAGGTGATAAGTTCAAATCCCAGCAACCACATGGTGGCTCACAACCATCCGTAACGAGATCTGGCGTCCTCTTCTGGAGCGTCTGAGGACAGCTACAGTGTACTTACATATAATAAAATAAAATAAAAAATCTTAAAAAAAAAAAAAATTAAAAGAGACCACATCTCAAAAAAATCAAAACAAACAAACCCCACCCCACCCCACCTCACCTCACCCCATCCCCCAGTTTCATTGCACTTGTGGGAAAAGTCCAGCAGTGCACTCAAAAGAAAGACAATCTTGCTTCCTTGCTAAGCACTAAAGAGGCTTCCCTTCTCCCTCCAGGCCACACGGGCTTTCTGTGGGTTGCCTGAAGTACACTACACTCAAAAGCACAGTGCTTGTTGTTCTCTGTCCACAGTGTACATGCTAGTCTTCCACCGAGCTGGCTCCTTTTCATGCTGAGTCCTGGCTTAAATGACACATTTTGAGACCTTGACTTCTCACCTAAATTGCCACAATGCCCACCTTAGCCTCTATCAGTCACTTAAACAGGGACCTTGTCCCTTGACATCGGCTGTATGAACAACAGACATGAGGAACTCTGTAGAACTGTTCACAAAACAGAGTGGAATAGCTGCACATGGCAGCATACACCTGAGGACACAGTCAGAAAGATGGGAAATGCCAGGCTAGTTAGGGCTACATGAGGAGACTGTCTCAAAACAAGCAAGGAAGGACAAGCAAACAAATGAGTCACCAGAAGAAAGGATCCAAACGGGAAACAGCTGATGCGAATGCACAGCAGCTATGGTGGGACTCTAGTCCAACCAACTGCCACAAGGAACAGTGAAGATTAGGAACAGACTTAGCCAGCCACAAAGAACCTAAAACCATAAGGGACACCCCAAGGAGTATGGCAATCCATTTCCTGCACCAACAAGAAACTGACAGAGGGCTGGTTGCAGTACACGTCCAATCAAAAAATCAAGTTAGGTAGGAATTCGTCTCATTAACTCTAACAAGCTAGAATCTCTGATCTCTTTTCGAGATCAGCTGCCTTAAAATTCCTTATTTGCCTGAAGTTATGTGAGGAGGGAGAAAAATCGCCCTGGATCCCTGTTCTAATCCCCTGTTCAGTGTCTATTAGGTGAAAGGCATTGATTGTCCTTCAGTCTAGACAAGCCCAGTATGGAGAAATCCACAACCTTTCAACTTTCACTGCACAGGGAGAAAACAGCTCCTATGAACAGATCCCAAGAAAAGTTGAGATGTTACAGAAATGGCAGCTGATGCTCTCCCTACCCCCACCCCCTGCCACAGGTTATGCCAAATGCTTTACCTGACCTTAGTGCTATGAGGATATATAAAGAAGTGACTCTGGACACAGAAATGACAGAGCCATACTTCAAAGCCAGCCTGACTCCTGAAGGAGGGTCAGTGCCTGTCTCCGGTGGCCTGGGCTCGGACCCAGGTAGACACTGGATGGTCACTCAAGAGGAATGGCATAAACATGCTCTGCACACATATGCACACATAGACATACTCAAGTGGAGTCATTAAAGCATCTTAGCTGGAGCTGAGGGGCCAGGAAACACTTCCAAGAAAACTGCTCCATGGATATGCTTGGCCAGGGCATATTCAGATACAAATACTCGTGTGAAGCAACCTTCTTTACAAGGCAGAAGTCTTTACCAACAGACAGACTACCAGGTGGGCCTGACTCAACTTCCATTATAGGACTGGCAAAGCATTCTGGATATGTATATGATCAAGATATATGTATGAAATTGTCAAGATATAAATAAAACATATTTTTAAAGGATGCAAGAAAGAGTGGTCCAGTATTATTCTATTTTTGCTTTTTAAAAAAGTGTTCCTCCAGCACTCGGGAGGCAGAGGCAGGCGGATTTCTGAGTTCGAGGCCAGCCTGGTCTACAAAGTGAGTTCCAGGACAGCCAGAGCTACACAGAGAAACCCTGTCTCGAAAAACCAAAAAAAAAAAAGTGTTCCTAAGGCTTCATTCTTTGTATGTGCTATGTATGTGAGCCCGTGTGCCATGGCACACACAAAGTCAGACAACAACTGGATGGTGTCAGTTCTCTCCCTCCACCTTTATGTGGGTTCTGGAGAGTGAACTTGAGTCTTTGGGTTTGCACAGTAAGCTCCTTTACCCTCTGAGCCATTTCCCTGCCCAAGTGTCCCTAGTTTCAAATAAAAATTTTAATTGCAATTCTCTCCTCAGACTTCCTGATTTAAAACAACAACCAAGTCAGATGATGGTGGTGCATACACCTTTAGTCTCAGCACTCAGGAGGCAGGGGCAGGTGGATTTCTGTGATTTGGAAGCCAGCCTGGTCTATAAGTTCCAGGACAACTAGGGCTACATATAAGAAACCATAAGAAATCCAGTCTCAAAACAAAACAAAACAAAAACCAACAAAATAAAGCCAAGTGGTTCAAGTAACGTTTTGAGAACCCTGTCTTGCAACAGTGCACATTAGCTGACTCTTCACTTAGCCAGACCTGGGCAAGAGGGCAAAATGCCACACCCTGCCCGCAGCAATCCAGGTAGACAAACCCTGCTAAATAGCTTCTCCCTTCCTGAAACAGCTTCTCCCTTTCTTGAGTCAGCTTCTTTCTTCTTGAGATCGCTCCCTTTCCTGGAAACTGAAGGATGCTACGACAAGCAGCACCAGAAAGGTAACTCCTGGTTTGAGCTGAATCCTCCCCCAACCCCCAAGCAGGAACTTTGAAACAACCAAGAGATTCTGGATTCTATAAGGGAAGCAGCCTCCAGCCAGACAAAGCAACTCACGGGGAACCCTGCATCTCAGAAATAAACTTGGGATTCTTCAAAAGAAAAGATTTCACTGAGATAATTTGTGCTCTGATCCAGGAGACCCTCCTGCTCAAGGCTCACACTTCTTACCTTCTCACCATGCATGTTCGAGCAACCCCCGGCTCCAAATTCACATCCTCTCTTATCTTTCATAATGTTATGAAATTAACTAGACATCACATTGCTAAACTTGTAAAATTAAAAGGCAAACTTGCAAAAATTCTTGTTGGGGCAAAACCTGGCAAAGTTAAGTAACCCCATTTTTTTTTTTAACATCAATGAAGTCACTGAGAAAGCCATGACAGAGTTGCAAGACAGGTTAAGTCCTTACTGCCAATCCTGATGACTCTAGTTTGTGTGTTTCAAAAAACAAAAAACAAACAAACAAAAAGTGTGTGTGTGTGTATGTGTGTGTGTATGTGTGTGTGTATATGTGTATTATCTAGAAAGCAAGTTTCCTCCCGGGGTATTCTGTCTAAAGATGTTTTTGATTTCTATCTCCTTTTTTTTTTTTTTTTTTCTTTTTGGTTTTTCGAGACAGGGTTTCTCTGTGTGTAGCTCTGGCTGTCCTGGAACTCACTTTGTAGACCAGGCTGGCCTTGAACTCAGAAATCCACCTGCCTCTGCCTCCCGAGTGCTGGGATTAAAGGTGTGCGCCACCACACCCGGCCTCTATCTCCTTCTTAACTAGCTACTCAAGCTATTTGCATAGTTGACTATCAACCAGTCATTGACAAATGGATTAAACATTCCCAAATCAGCAGGTTTCAAAAATCAGTCAATATTGACAACTGTAAAACCTTACAGCTGACAAATGAACATTATTACTAATAGATCTTGGAACCACAAGACAAGAGCCTGTAGGTCAGAATATAACCCCAACCAAAAGTCACAGGAACACAGCTGGGAAGGGGTGTTCCAGTTCATCTGGAGGACACTAATCAACCTGTTCTTTGCATAATAACCCACTCCAAATATTGACGATATTCAACCTCAATAACTCAATCTCACATCTGTATGCTCACATCTGTAGCGCACTCTGCTGGTCTAACAGAGCAGAAAGGGGAAATTTTTCAACAGAGAAAACTGTCCATCACTTGATTTAGTCCAAAGATGAAGAACACCACACCAACACCAACTCCGCCGCCACCACATGCACATACACACACTCACCCACGCACACACGGTGCAGCTCTGCTCATCAGTTCAACGGAGGTGGAAAGAGCCTTGGATTCCTTCAGGACCTCCAGGAAAAGCAGCTACTTCCAAAAGAAGCAGGAAAAGAGCAGATGGCAAGGGCTCCCAGCCCCTCCCCCAGTCCAGAAGAGCATTGTCCAATCGAAATACGATACCGGCGGTACGTGCCATTTTAAATTACTAAGTGGCCATACTAAAAAAGTAAAAAGATACTGGACAGATTGTTTTAATTCTAACAGCCACAACAGGTATCACCTCAAGTAACTACGTAACACACTGCTTGCTAAACACTGGCTTATTTAAGCATAGGAGCTTACCAAGAAGATATCTTTTTCGTTCTTTTTTTTTTTTTTTTCCTCTCAAACTAAATCTTTCAAATCAGACTTTAAAACTGAAACCAGAGAGGGGCGGTGGTGGCATGCGTCTTTTAAATCACAGCATTCGGGAGGTAGGGGCAGTCAGATCTCTAAGCTCGAGTCCAAACTGGTCTACAAAGTGAGTTCCAGGACAGCCAAGGCTACACAGAGAAACTCTTGTCTCGAAACAAACAAACAAACAAACAAATTGAAACCAGAAGTAAATCTCAATTCTTGCCACATTCCAGTGCTCGACCTCCCCACTTTACCAGTGGACACATTACCTACCATAGGACAGCGCAGGTCTACACCAGATCCTCTTGGTCTTAAATACCTAACACTATGACCCTCTTTGATCCCGTAACATCTGGGGACCCAAAAAAACGCCCAACCCCGGAATAAATTCACCCAGTCCGAGCGCAGGCACCACCCCTTGGGCCCAGCCAGGACCTTCCAACCTGACCACACCCCTGCGCTGACTACCCCTAACCGGAAATTCCCGCTAATGGGAACTGACAGGTCTCCATTCTTTAAAGGTGGGGAAAGGAAAACTGAGAACCCTCGTACAATCTCCGAACCCCGGCCGAACACCGGAAGCCAGTCGCCACCCATTCGCGGGGTGGGCCGCGCATAACACCCGCAAAGGGGCGAACCCGACACCGGCGAGCGCGCACTCAGCTGGCGTCGCGAGCGTCCCCAAACCGAGACACTAACACGGACGCCCCGCGACCACCCAGCACCCAGGAATAACGCAATGCTAAACCACCAACAGCTAGTGCGCGGACGTCGGCCAGGCGGTCCAGGTGGCAGGGGCCGCCGCGCGTGCTCGGATGACGACCCCCGAGGAGCCCGTGCAGCCGGTTCCGGGGTCCGCGCCCCTCCCCCGCCTGGAGTCCGTTAACGGCCGCGCGTGCTCACGGAGCGACGGCGGCGCGCGATTGGAAGAGCGCGACCCTCCCCGCGACGCCCGCGCGTCCTCTTCCCTCACCTGCGGGGCGGCACCCGAGACGCGAGGGGCGCGGAGGGCGCGGAGGGCGGAGGCGACAGCGGGATGTGCGTCCACCGGCTCGAGCTCTCACAGTCTCGCAGCTTCCCTGGGCGACCCACCGCAGCTGCCAGCCCACGACGCTCGGGGCGGCGCCCTCTGGCGGCGGGAGGCCTCGCGCGCCGCCCCGCAGACGCTACCATTGGCTGCGCTGCCAGTGTCAGCCCCGGGATGGAGGCGCCACGTCGGGGCCTCGGGGCTGCGGAAGCGGCGGCGATAGGCGGAACCCGGGGCGGCCACACGGAAGGGGGTGAGAGACCGCAAGCTCTTGAGCCCAGTATCATCGCCCTCTTCCACGCTGCTTGGGCACCAGAGTCGGACTGGAAGGAGACCTAGATTCATCTGGGCACCTGGGTGTCACATCCTTCGGAATCTGTTCTCTGCAGTAACTTATCCTGAGCGTCCTGCTTTGCATTCCGATACTGTTACCGTCACCCCGAAAACAACCGTACAGTCGTGACCTTTCAAATGAATGTCAGGCATAGGGACCCACGTTGAACAGGGAGGGAGGTGACCTAAACTCATTCGGACGCCAGAGCGTCACTTCAGAACCTGTTTTCAAGTGAGTTATGCTCTACAGGCAGTCACTGTTTTTATCATCTTGAAAACAAAATGCGATATTTTTGCAAATGAATGGTAGGGGCGGATCTCAGAGCCAACACAAGCTCTTGTTCTCCCTGGCCTTCATCTCAACTTATATGTCGCAGTATTCACCCGTGTTTCAGTGGCCAGGTGTACACTAGCCTAGACAGAACACTGGGTAAGGCTGAGTCCCTGCGACTGGAGATGTGAAAAGTGCTCCAAGTCATGGCAGTGGGCAAGATCCTGAACCTGAGTGCTGAGGGACAGAGAAGACCAAAGTGTGTGTGTGTTTGTGTGTATAGAAAACTCAAAGAGGATGAGCCACTGCATGGAATTTGGAATTCAGTATCTGAGATGGAAATTTCAAGGTCTAATTAACAGTTTTAGAAAGTTTCTTCATGCTCTTGGACGGATATATAGAAAGGACAAGCAGAAAAGTGAAATGGGCTGAGGATATAACTTAGTTGTCAAAGTTCTTGCCTAGCCTTGGGTTTGATTTCCAGCACCAAATAAACTTGATATGGTGGGGTACCCTTGTCATAGCAGTACATGGGGGGGGGGGGAGATTAGGAGTTCCAGGTCTTCTTTGGCTATGAAGCAAGAAATACCCAGGTCCAGGACCACTGAGGACAGAGGGAAGAGTTTTCATTAAAAGGAAGACCCTGAGATACACACTGTCTGGACCCAGAATGCTACTGTATGCTCAGGAAGGTGTCAGTACTGTGCCAGTACAAAGTGAAACTTGATGAGATTGTATGAACTTCCTGTTGTTCCTGTACCAACGGCCTACATTTTTGTTGCCTTAAAACAACATAAACTTAGAGTTCTAAAGAACCAGCGTCTGCAGTAAGCGTTTCACTGGGCTGATGTCAGGGTGCTGGCAAGGCTGGTCCCTTCTGGAGACTAGTACTGAGCTCTTACCTCTTTTTAGCTCCTGGAGGCCTCCTGGACTCCTAGGTCATGCCCTTCATCTCCAGAGCCAGTATTTCCCACTGAATGAGCTCTCCTTGCCACACCTCCTCTGGGTCTTCTGCTTTCCCTCAAAGGGCCCAGCTGATTGCATTTGAAACGTGGAAAATCCAAGGAGGTCCTGGATCTCACCTGCAGATTCCCAGTGATTTTCCAGGCAAAGTAGCAATAATCACAAGTTGCTGTGGGTAGAGGGTAGATATATTTGGGAACCCATCATTATATGTACTGTAGGGGGCAAAGGAAAAGAAGGGCTGAGCATGGATGAACCTTCTCTAGCCTTGAAGAATACTATGTGTTGTAAGAGTTTCTGCTTCTTTGGTTTCTATCCTAGTGGGGAAGTTTCCTATCTTTTACCTGCGTGCTGTACCGGATAGGTGCATTTGCTGAAGAACTGTTTATGTTCCTGCCTCCCAAGGGCTGGCATTGAAAGTTCATCACCATCCCAGTCTGTATTCTATTTTCTATCCTCTGGTACCTTACAGAGGCCCGGAACACATAGTGTTTTATGATCTCTATGAGATTGAGGCCAGCCTGGTCTATGTAGAGTTTAGCCAGGGCAACAGAGTGAGACCCTGTATCAAAACAACATAAATTATCCACATGCTGACTGCCTGAACATCAATTTATACCTGAAACTAAATGCAAGCTAGCCATTAGTCAATTCATAAGAAATAGAGTCAAGCTGGGCGGTGGTGGCGCATGCCTTTAATCCCAGCACTGGGGGGGGGGGGGGGGGGTAGAGGCAGGCAGATTTCTGAGTTTGAGGCCAGCCTGGTCTACAGAGTGAGTTCCACGACAGCCAGGGATATACCTGGGAGAAACCCTGTCTCAACACCTCCCCCCAAAAAAGAAAAGAAACAAATAGAGTCCATTTACACAAAGGACAGGAGAGAATATTTAGGAGTCAATGGGACATATTTTATATTTGCCTCATCAGTTTATCCAGTAATTATATGCCCTCAAACAGGTGATGGGCTAGAAAGCCTTGCATGTGCTAGACAAGCTCCCTGCCACTGAGCTATAGCCACAGACCTTTTAAAGCTTATTTTTAGGGGATGAAAGGGTTTATGTACTTGTCTAGTCACTAAGGGAAATGAAGGCAGGAACTAAAGGCCAGAAGCAGATGTATGGTGGTACAACTCAGTGACTCACTCCTAGGCCCAGGTTCAGCTGCCGTTCTTTTTTTTTTTTTATTACATTTTTTCTTATTTTTAAAATTTTTTCTAAGCCTTCCCAAATACAAAAGATGGATTTTTTTTTTTTCGAGATAGGGTTTCTCTGTATAGCCCTGGCTGTCCTGGAACTCACTCTGTAGACCAGGCTGGCCTCGAACTCAGAAATCCACCTGCCTCTGCCTCCCCAGCGCTGGGATTAAAGGCGTGCGCCACCACGCCCGGCACTAGGATGGAATTTTTAAATTGATTTTTTTTAAAGATTTATTTATCATTATTATTATTATTATTATTATTATTATTATTATTATTTGTACGTACACTGTAGCTGTCTTCAGACACACCAGAAGAGGGCTTCAGATCCCCATTACAGATGGTTGTGAGCCACCATGTGGTTGCTGGGATTTGAACTCCGGACCTTTAGAAGAGCAGTCAGTGCTCTTACCTGCTAAGCCATCTCTCCAGACCCCAAATTGATTATCTATTGAGGAAGGATTTCATTATGTAGTTGTGGTTGGACTAGAACTTGCTACGTAGACCAGGTTAGGTAGGCTCCAACTCCTAAAGATCTGCCTGCCTTTAGAATTAAAGGCATGTGCTACAAATAAAATAAAGAGAGCTATGAGCTACATTTTCCCTTTTCTTTGCAGAAATTTATTTTATTTATTTTTTGTTTGGGTTTTTTTTTGAGGCAGGGTTTATTTTTATTTTTTAAATATTTTTTAAAAACCTTTTCTGTGCATTGGTGGTTTATCTCCGTATCTAACTACACTTATGTGTCAGACCGCGGGGGTGGGGTGGGGGTGGGGGGTGTCAGAGCTCCTGGAGCTGCAGTTACAGACACTTGTGGTTGATGAGAATTGAATCGGGCTCCCCTGGAAGAACACCCAGTGCTCTTAACCTCTGAGCATCTCTCCAGCCCTGAAATTTATTTTCATTAATGTGCACGTGTGTGTGTGTGTATGTGTGTGTGTGTGTGTGTGTGTGTGTGTGTGTGTGTGTAGGTATATAAGCCCCATGAGGCTGGAGAGGTGCCAAGATACCCAAGACTACTCTAACAGGCTTACTTGCCTTTTCAAGCTCTGGAGACACAAGCAGCCAAACCCCACCCTGCAGGGAAAAAAAAAAAGCCCAAGATCAGGCCACAAAATCCCACCAATCTGACACCCCTGTAAATCTTCACCCATTGCCCCAAGAAACCCTATCCATAGCCTGCCTCCTGCTCAGTCCTGAGCTGGGTCTCACATGAGGTGGNAGAGAGAGAGAGAGAGAGGGAGAGCGAGCGCTTACCTAGCAGGCTGTGGTGTTTTGAATGAGAGCCTGTTCTGTGTAGAGTTACAGTGAAGAGGAAACATATGGTTTCTTTGGAAAATCAGTTGTGTTGATGGTGTTTTGCTGTGGCAAACACATGAAGGAGTATTTTTCTGAAGTGAACACAGGTGAAAGGATGTTCTGCTAAAGCAAGCACATGAAAGGACACATGAAAGGATGAAGGATTCTTTGCTAACAACATGCATGTATTGGTTCACCTTACACTGCGTAGTTGAACTCTGTCATGACTCTATAGAGAGAAACTCATCAAAAAACTTGTGATGGTACTCTGGCAGCTTCTTGCCCCTTCCATGGACTCGGGCTGATTGGCAGAGTGATATCAGCTGATACAAACAAGGCTTGACTGTGCTGAGGCATGCCCTGTGGAGGACACGTGATGTTTGGAGGGAGGATAAATAGGACTCAACAGATAGTGAGGAAAGATTGCTTGCATAGCCAGCTTTTCAACACTTCTTGGTAATGTATCTTTGCTGATCTTCACTTTGTTGAGAGAGGGATGGCAAAGAATTTCTCCTGGTGTGGTCCTGGTTTCTCCTGTTTGCTTGTGCTGATTCGGCTGAGGCCTGGCTGTTTCTGCTAGGTAATGGCACTGTTGCTGTATTGTTTGCTATCCCGACACCACTGAACTAGATGGCTGGTCGATTCATGAAGTGTTTTTGAGTAGATTGAGCTGCTGCTACTGATTCCTGTGAACTGAACTGATGATTTTGAACTGAACCAAAGAGCAATTTCTCAACAAGACCAGTTCCCCTGTATCCTAATAACCTTTCTTTCACACTACCTCTGGTGGGTGGTGGGCTAGAAAGGAGGTTAAAGCATCTAAGAACACATATGAAAAGTAGAGTTTAGACGGGCGTCGTGGTGCATGCCTTTAGTCCCACCACTTGGGAGGCAGAGGCAGGCAGATTTCTGAGTTTGAGACCAGCCTGGTCTACAGAGTGAGTTCCAGGATAGCCAAGGCTATACAGAGAAACCCTGTCTTGAAAAAAAAACAAACCAAAAAAAAAAAAAAAAAAAAAAAAAAAAAAGCCAGGGCTGGAGAGATGGCTCAGTGTTGAAGAGCACTGACTGTTCTTCTCTTCCAGAGGTCCTGAGTTCAATTCCCAGCAACCACACGATGGCTCACAACCATCTGTATTGGGATCCAATGCCCTCTTCTGGTGTGTCTAAAGACAGCAACGATGTACTGACATATGTGAAAGAAATAAATCTAAAAACAAAACAAAACAAAAAACCAGAAAACAAAGCCAATATTGCACCCTTGTGCTAGCCAATTCCAAAGTCTGGGAGTCGCATAAGGCCCTCCATCCTTCCTCTGGTCCTTTGTCAAATTCTCATTGTGGTGCGACATAACTACCACATAACTGAAGACAAGGATACAAGGCTTGCTGCTGTCATATATATTCCAACCGAGAAAGTCTCATGGTGGGAGAGTCTCAGATGACAAGAATGATTCCCAGAGTCAGAGAAACCACTCCCATATGGAGATCTCTAGGATGGTAGCAAGGCCAATATCCAGAGTGACAGACAGCAAGCATGCTCCTCCTCAGGCTCCTCCTCCCCTCTTCCCATGAGGCTGTGAGTAACATGCACTTGGAGAGGTTGGTTTGGTTATTTTCCTACAGTGATTGATGGGGGAAATATACAGGTCAGATGTGGAGTAGTGGACTGTGCCACCACAGAACTGGTAAAATTCAGAACCCCAATAAAACTCATAATTGAGAGCAGCAAGAGTTCAAACTAGTTCTGGGAACACATGACCAAGTGACACCCCACTAGGAAGATCGTGACAGTCAAGTAGAGACAACACCTGAAGCCCTTCTCCATACAGAGCATCCCTAACTGAGTCAATAGGAAAGCACCTACCCCTGGATTCTACCACACCCCAAAATGTTTATAAGGTTGCTCGCTGTCCATGAGGAATAAAGTGCATGAGTTATTTTACCAAAGATCATCTGAAAGTGCCTGTTTTATTGGGCTGTAGCATTCTAGGGGAAAGTTTCCTATCCCAAAGTTTTAGTCACTGGCTCTTGGAGGCTCTGACTTTGGCTTCTAGCTGTGGAAGAGGCCTGGCCCAGCAACCTCCCTGCCTTGCTCCAGCTTCCTCACGGAGAGCCATAACACTGGTCATTCTGACCATGTCCAAGCCCCGAGAGACTTTTCACTCCTGCTGGCCGGGCGAAGGATTTCCAGCAGGCTTATGTCCCTGTACAAAGACCAGCATCTGGCAGTCATAGGGCCAGAACAGCTGCAACTGATACCTATGCAAATTCAACAAGACCTCTGATTGGACAGTGAAGGTGAGCCCTCTGCCTCCCAACTCTGGAGAAAAGCTACTTGAATTCTCCTGCTGTGCTTTCAGTCAGTGCTGTCATATGGATTTGGACAACTGATGATTTCTTGCCAGAGCTGCTCTCTGGTGTGGACAGAAGGTCCCTTTAGCCCCTTGCTAAAACCTGATAGCCCCTAACAGGCATTGCCAAAGACTCTGTAACTTCTCCTTAAAACAACAGAACAACAACAAACCCTGGTACAACAGCAGCCAGGTAAAAGATACCAGGTGGCTGCCAGTACTAAAATCTATGGGAAGGCTTAGCTTTTTTGACCCCTGAGGAATCCCAATGGCTGGATGGAAGAGGCGGGACTTCCAGTTTTCCTGCAAGCAGACTAGGAGACACAGGAGAAAGAAAGGGATTCACCATGCTTTGGAGGGAGAGAGAGTCACCAGCCATATGTGAGATGTCGGGTGGCATGGCCATTGGCTTCTCCAGGCGGGAGATTAGAAATTCAACTAAGTTGAGGGCAGACATGGATGCTGAGCAAGGAGAAGGTAAGTGGGCAAATAAGCTAAGGCTAGACACAGAGTGTTGAGGAAGGAGTAAAGGAAAAGGCACACTAACTGTGGGAGGCTTAGAAGACCCCAGCCACTGAGCCGTAAGGCAGGTTAAAGATGAGCTCTGTGTGTATGTGTCTTTCATCCTCAGATCCAAAAGAACCAGAGTGATGGCTGGTATTGTGGTCTACCTGGAGCTTAAAGCAGGGTAGTAGAAACTACATACTACATCCTCCCTCCTCCCTAAGCCAACAAAGCCAGAAACCTACCAAAAACATAGACAAAACCCCACATAACTCCACAGCTCCCCATGCTCAACTCTCTACCATGCCACAGCTTTGTAGTTTTCATGACTCTGTTGCAAAAGCAAACCCCTCCTCCTTCTACTAAGGAGTGCTAGGTGAAGCCGGAATCCCCAACACCCAAACATTCCCTGCTAATGCTAATCCCAACACAATCCAAGCTCTAAATTCTGTTAATGCAGCTATAAAAGACATGGCTCTTGCCAGATATGACCCAACAATGCCCATACAGCTCCTTATCTTTAATTCCTCCCCTACACTTGCAGGAGCCCCATATCAACCCAGGGTGTGCTGAAATGGCTCCACACCCCAATGGGTAGTGCACCCAGAATTCTAAATGAGGTGAATATACTAGCTAATATGATTAAAAACGGCAGGGACAGAGTCCTATAAACTTTAGAAAAAGAACCTGACATTCTTGTCACCCTCTTCAATCACCGATATTCAATGGCTAATCAAAACTCACTCCCCCTTTGCTATCAGCTTAATAGGATTCCCAGGACAAATTAACAACCATTATCTTGATGAAAAATGGACCTCTGCCCTCCCCTCCGTCTGTTGCAATGGCTGCCACAAAACTATTTAAAAACAAAAACAAAAAACAAAAGCAAAACAAAAACATAATTGGAGCCCTATAGGAAAAAAAATGTTTTAAAAATTTATGCATGCCTTTAATCCCAGCTAGAGCTATACAGAGAAACCCTGTCTCGAAAAACCAAAAAAAAAAAAAAAAAAAAATGTATATGAGTATACTAACAATGTCTTAGCACACCCACCAGTAGTGGGCACTGGATCCCACTAGAGATGGTTGTGAGCCACCATGTGGGCACTGGGATTTGAACTCAGGACCTCTGGAAGAGCAGTCAGTCCTCTTAACCCCTGAACCATTTCTCCATCCTGGCAAAGAAAAATTTGCAACCTAAGTATTCAACCTCTCCTCTAGCTCACCACCCATCAGAGATAGTGGAAGAGAAAAGTTATTCAGATATGGGGGAAGTGTACGTCCTTGGCAATAGTTTTCTTTGGGGGCGAGCTTGAGAGCTTGATCTTCTTTGGCAGCAGTTCAGTCCCATAGCAGACATCAAATATGATGCAGCAGCTGCAGACCAGTCCTCTAGGCAGGCCCACACCAGGCAAGAACCAGCAGCTACAGTCCAGTCTTTTCAGCAAGTAGACACCAGGCAGCTGTAGTTCAATCCTGAAGAAAATGCCAGGCTTGCCAACTGGCCTGAGGTAAGGCCTCACAAGTGGCAAGCTGCCTCAGGAACCTCAGGAGCAGCTCTTGGAGGAGTTTCTCTCAATGGTGGAGTTACCACAAGTTGAGCTCAGCAATACTTTGTAAGGCAGGCCAATGCATGTGTGTCATTAACAAAGAATAGTGAAGCAGAGCAAACCAAACCAAAGCCCAGTGCTCGTCCCCCACTGTCTGTGGCACCATGTTTATACTCCATCACAGGTCCTTTCATGGGTTTGATATATCCAAACATCCTTTCACCTGTGGCTGCTTCAGGAAAACAGTCTTTCATGTGTTTGCTTTTTTGTTTTGTTTTTTGGTTTTTCGAGACAGGGTTTCTCTATGTAGCCCTGGCTGTCCTGGAACTCACTCTGTAGACCAGGCCAGCCTCGAACTTATGTTTATGTGGGAGTATACTGTAGTATACTGAGGCACTGCATTAATACTTCATACCAAAACCCTTCCAGACAAGCCATACAAAGCAAGAAACCTCTCTGTGCCATTTTGTAGTTGATTTGTTGTTGGGGTATTTTGCCTGCACGAATATACATCTGTGTACCATTTCTGTGCTGGTGTCAGAAGGCTTCAAATCCCTGGAACTGTAGTTAAGGGGGAGGCTTCCTGGAACCAGTTGTGGAACTCTTGAAAAATTATTGAGCTGAAGTTCTCGTGGCAATCTATCTGTTGTTTTCTTATTCCTTTTCTTTTTTTTTTTTTTTTTTTTGGTTTTGCGAGACAGGGTTTCTCTGTATAGCCCTGGCTGTCCTGGAACTCACTTTGTAGACCAGGCTGGCCTTGAACTCAGAAATTCGCCTGCCTCTGCCTCCCAAGTGCTAGGATTAAAGGTGTGCACCACCACGCCAGGCTCAATGCTTGACTTTTTAAATCATTTACAAAACAATTGATAGATTAAAAACTTTCCCAACAATAAAATTTCATATGGCTATACATGTGTGGGTTTTGGTATATGGTAAATAGTCTTAGTTTAAATTTACACATTGAAGATTTATAAAAAATATCAGGCATTAGATATTGAATAATTGACCATATGGGGCTGGAGAGTTAGCTCAGTGGTTAAGAGCACTGATCATAAAGATTAACCTGCTCCTGGAAATACGCCACTAGCCTTTAAGGACTGTCTCACTGAATACATCCTTTTAGAATTGTTATATTTCTATGCTTTATATTAATAATGATGTTACCTGTCCTGTATGTGATTCACTGAATACATAGTTGCAGAGTTGTAATACTTGGATGATTTTTGTTGGTATTTGTGAATGCTTCACTGGATAGTTTCTAAGAGATGCAATGTTTGGATTTTAGTGTATAAAACCCCAAGAGCTGCAAAATGCAGTCAGATTCAAACTGCCTCTACACCAAATCCTTACCCACCTTCAAGGACCCCCATAACTGACTGGGGTGTTTTGTGGCAGAGAGCCATCACGATGGTCACGATGGTCCTGGGAATTGAACCTGAGATTTCTGTATAGTAGGACCACCTGAACTGTGTCTCCTGCCCTGGAGTTTATTTTTTTAAAAAAGATCTCTACTTATGTATATGAGTGCTCTATCTACATGTACACCTGCATACTAGAAATGGGCATCAGACCCAATTACAGATGGTTATGAGTCACCATGTGGTTGCTGGAAATTGAACTCAGGACCTTTGGAAGAGCAGACAGTGCTCTTAGCCACTGAGCCATTTCTCCAGGCCCCTGGAGTTCATTTTTATGTTTCAATCCCTCACCAACCACTCAGGGAATGGTTGCAGAAATTAGCTGACCTGCCCAACTGGAAAGCTGCTCCTACATGTCTTCAAAACTAGTCAGGTGAGATGTGAAACACCAACAGAACAGTGACTTTACACAGAAGGGGATGTAATAGTTTAATTTTCAAAAAAGCAAACATATAGAACCATCAGCAAATACACTGAACAATTTAAAAATATTTTTGCATCTCAAACCCCTAGTTTGTACAACAGAAATATTAAATTCAGAGGCACCCACAGAAACTTCTCCAAAACCATTTAAGTCCCAGACTCCTTGTTAAAATGGCTGTGATGGAATCAGCAGCAGAGTACCTTTTGTTGGGTGGGCTTTGACAGTTCTGGGTACAGAAGCCAGGATCTTGCATATGCTGGCAAAGTGTTATACCACCAAGCCCAGGACTTAAATCTGGCCTTTAAATACTGAGTCCTGCTTTATCCCAGGTGACCCAAATGATTTTTTTTAGAAAACTAGGCTGGTCTCAAACTCATACACCTGCCTATCTTTGCATTCCACAATGTGTGCGTGTGCCACCACACCCTGTCTAACTATTCTTGAAAAGCTTTAGGTTAACTCTGATGTTCTTCATGCCAATGTACTAATTTTAGTTTGAGTGGGCTGCCTGGCGTTTTTTGTCTCTGGGTGTGTTGGAAGCTTTCTTTCCAGATTTCTTGGGAGTAGGGAAGGACCTGGCCTCTGGCTTTCTGAATTCCAGAACATCCTTTTTTTGCTTCTTCCCTGAGGTCCCAGGGGCTGAGGCTTCTGAAGTCTCTGTAGCCAGCAAGGCCTTCCTTTTCTTACCCTGAGGTGTCCTTGGATCAGATTTCAATTTTGGAGTCTTTTTCCCTGTGATATTTTCTTGCATCTTAAAAAAGAGAGGAAATTAAGTCTAGAACAATAAAGAACATTATCTAACAATAAAACTTAAGGAGCCACTACTGTGCTTGCAACCCTGTATGTACTGCGGTGCGGTAGAATGAGGGGCTCTTTCCAGCACCAGACTTATTTTCTTTCTTTTTGAGACAGGGTCTTACCTGGATGGAACTCATCATGTATTCCAGGTTGGGTTCAAAGTGAGAATGCTTGTGCCTCAGCCTGAGATTACAGGCACATGTGTAGCCTTTATAATATACTCCTATTTCAATAGTAGAAACATACTAGTAGGTTGCATTGTGCTAGCAGCAGCCACATTCTGTGCTGATATCAGAGCACTGAGAAGTCACATGGACTGATACTTTGTATGTCCTTTTTTTTTTTTTTTTTGGTTTTTCGAGACAGGGTTTCTCTGTGTAGCCCTGGCTGTCCTGGAACTCACTCTGTAGACCAGGCTGGCCTTGAACTCAGAAATTTGCCTGCCTCTGCCTCCCGAGTGCTGGGATCAAAGACGTGCACCACCACGTCCGCCTTGTATGTCCTTTCAATGAACATCTGCATCTGAGATACATTTCTAGAAGATGCCCGATTGTACAGTAGCACAGGCCTTTCAGATTAGTCAAGATGCTACAGTAAGTAAATCCGGTATCTGCCTTTCTGGTTCCTGGAATTAACTCTCAACTGTTTTATTACTTAGCACTTTTTACTTTGACTTTTCTCCCCCCTCTGAGACAGTGTAGTGTTTCTCTTTGTGTAGCCCTGGCTGTCCTGGAAGTCACTATGCAGCCCTGGCTCAGATTCAGAGATCCTCCTACCTCTGGATCACCAGTGCTGGAGAGTAAAGGCATGGACCCCACCCACAACACCTTGCAGTTTTTGCCTGAAACACAGCAGCTACTATAAATATAATCACTATAAATACCTTTACATTTTCTTTATCTGGAGTCTCTCCTATTGGTACCAGTTGTGGAATTGTTTCTTCTTCACACTCCTCTGTAACTTTCTGCTTTGAGTGTGCCTTGTTGGTCTTTTTCTTCTGGGCTCCTGGGCCCTTCGCTGGAGCACTGTTAACTAACCCACTCTGAGATGCAGCCTTCTTGGACTTCTTCTTTAACATTTTGCTTTCCTTCTTCAACTTTGCTTTTTCATGCTTTCTTTTCTTTAGTTCCTACCAGAACACAAATAAAATTTTAGTAAGAACCATCCACAGAAAGCAGATGGCACAGGTTTAGAAGCTGAAGCCGAGTATTCACAAGTTCTCTGAAACATCCTTGACCCAAGCAAACAGAATACTCCACTTCTAGACAGTTACACTTCAGTCTATTTGTTTGGAGGGTTAGAGGTGTTTCAATCTGTAGCTCAGAAAGGCTTGCCTTCAACTTAACCCTCTCCTACCTGCCTGCCATGGGCTACAATTACATGCTCCACACGTGGCTTTCTATTTTGATTTGGACACACACACACACACACACACACACACACACACACACACACACACACACACACAGAGTAGCTGAAAGCTGAAAACAGTACCCGTCAGTATGTTAACTACCTAGAAGGGTGAGGCAGGAGGATGGCAACCTCAAAGGCCAATTTGAGCTAGTTATGGAAGTTTAAAACTTAGACTCTGTTTCAAACTAAAAGAGAGACATGTTATACCACATCTACTCTGTCGAAGGTCCCGTACTCAATACCCACCATGAAAATGAATGTATGCATGCAACCTAGAGTTGGAAGGTAAGGCAGAGAGAAGACCAGCCTGGTCTACAAAGTGACTTCTAGGACAGCCAGGGCTATACACAGAAACCCTGTCTGGAGAAAAAAAAAAAAGTCTATGGAATCCTTTCCTATTAAGAGCTACATTCCAGAATAAATATAAACAGGAAGCAGAGCCCACGACCACTCAGCTCAATTTTGCTTTCAATCATTACTGATCCATCTGTCCTTTGTTTAAGTGCGTATGTCAACTTAGGGCATTCTTCAGGGGCCACCCACTTGAAGACAGGATCTCTTATAGGATCTTGGGCTTGATGATTGGCTACACCAAGTTGATTCACCAGAGAGCACCAGGGATCCATCTTTCTCTACCTCCCCCAAACTGGCTCATTCTCAAGACACCTTTCTTGCCTGGCAAACACTTTTTTTTCCCCTCGTTCCGGTCAACCCTGCTTGCTCTGGTCTGCCCCGCTCACTCCGGCCGGCCTCTCTGGCCGACCCCACTTGCTCCCGCCATCCCCGTTCAGCCCTGCTTGCTCCTTTCAGCCCGGCTCACTCCGGTCGGTCCCACTTGCTCTCTCCAGTCCAAGGATCCGTTTATTATTATTCTTCATAAGTATGATGTAGCTGACTTCAGAAGCACCAGAGGAGGGTGTCAGATCTCATTACGGGTGGTTGTAAGCCACCATGTGGTTGCTGGAATTTGAACTCATCACCTTCGGAAGAGCAGTTGGATGCTCTTACCCGCTGAGCCATCTCACCAGCCCCTGGCAAGCACTTTTACCCACAAAGCCTAGCAGGCTTGAACCTCCAGTTTTCAAAGCGCAATAGGGTGGTGGTACATTCAGAGCATTTTCACAGTTCCTGCCTCATAGGTAAAGTGTCAATCATTCCTGCACCTTTAACTGTTTCTTTATAGACTATCAACTGCAGTGACTGAGAAGTGGGGTTGATTCCTTTAAGGAATATGGGGAATCCCACTCTAAATTGAGGCAGTGCACCCAGATGCAGCCCAGATACCAAGAAGCATGGTGGAGGGGAAGAAAGGTTAGCAGGACGCCTTTCACTCAATGGGCTTTCCCTTCTGACTTGTGTACTCAGCTGCAGTGACATTTTTGAGAAAGCTGAAAGTGGTGGCACGTGCCTTTAATCCCAAAGGAGGGAGAAGCAGGTAGGTCCTTGTGAGTACGAGGTTAGCCTATAGTACAGAGTGACTCCAGGACAGGCAGGCCAAGAAACCCTGTCTTTAAAGAAACAACCCACAACATGCTTTCATTTTAATCCCTGGTGTGGGATATGGGCTGTTTCAGACTTGCTGCAGCAGCTGACTATGATTTGCTTCATGCTCTAGCAGAGGCATGGCTTTGCTAGCTGCAGATAGTTTCTTTGATGTATATAATTTGGGATTCTGCCAACTTTTCAGAGGACATAAAAACCTAGGGCAAAAAACCAAAACAAAACAGCCTAGAGCAGCGATAGGGAGTGGAACAGCCTAGAGCAGCGATAGGGGGTGGTGATTATTGGTTGTCGTTTGTGAGCAGTAAGCTAGGAGAATAAACACAAGCAAAGAAGTTAAGACTCAGGGATCTCTCTCTCCCTTCTGGGGGTGGGGGGTGGGAGGGTTGAAGCTGGGGAGATAAAGATGGAGAAAGGAAGAACCACAAAGTAGGAAAACCCAGCTACAAGGAGATGCTGCTGCTATCAGCACCAACAGCTCTCCAAAAACCCCTCAGGTCTTAGTCACCAAGTTGTGGGTACTGAAGCACACAGGCTAGTGGTCCCAGCAACTGCTGGGTTCTCAACCTCTTCAGTGTGAGATAACTTGTTACACTGAGCTAGCTGATTATGGATAGAGACAAGCTGTCATCAAAACATTTGCTGTTTGTGTTGTTAAGACTGTGCACTTATAAAGATAGCTGGATGAAAACCCATGCATGGTGGTGCATTCCTTAATTCCAGCATACAGTCTAGAGACAGAGGGAAGGTCAGCCTAGTCTATAGCCAAAAAAAAAAAAACCAGAAAAATAAAGGACAAATAAAAATTTCAGCCTGGGGATTGTGATGCACACTTTTTTGTTTTCAAGACAGGGTTTCTCTGTGTAACCCTGGCTGTCCTCAACTCAGAAGTCCACCTGCCTCTGCCTCCCAAGTACTGGGATTAAAGGCGTGTGCCACCATGCCCAGCTTTTTGGTTTTTCAAGACAGGGTTTCTGTGTAGTTCTGGCTGTCCTGGAACTCACTCTGTAGACTAGGCTGGCCTCAAAATCAGAAACCTGCCTTCCTCTGCCTCCCAAGTGGTGGGATTAAAGGCATGTGCCACCATTGTCCAGGGGTGATAAACACTTTTAATCCCATTACTCAGGAGGCAAAGGCAGGCAGATGTCAGAACAAAATGTGTGAAGGTTTGACTAAGAATGACCCTTAAAGGGTCTTTCATTTGAATAATCATTCGGTCATTAGGAAGTGGCACTATTTGAAAATATTAGGACATGTGGCCTTTTTGGAGGAAGCATGCCTGCTGCCTGCATATCTGGGTGTGGAACTCTCAGCTACTCTCCAGCACTACATCTACCTGCATGCTGCCATGTTTCTGCCAATAACTTAGCCTCTGAAACTATGAGCAAGACCCCAAAAATGCTTTTCATCACCCATCATTCTGTTTTGGAAACAGCACCTGTACTATTAAGCCTATGAGACTCTGAGTGTGTGTGTGTGTGTGTGTGTGTGTGTGCGCGCACGCACGCGCGCGCGCGCGCGCGTGCGCGCGCGCACACACACACACACACACACACACACACACACACACACACACACACACACAAGCACCTATCAAAAGTTGGGAGCTGGGGAGAGGGCTCAGTGGGCCGAGGGTTTACATGCAAACATGTCAGACACATAGAAAGATGGGCACATTGCTTGGCGTCTAAATCTATTAATTCTAGGTGAGTGAGTGCATTCAGGATCTTGGGAGCTCTTGGCCAGTTAGTCCAGCCAATCAGTAGTCTCCACTGAAATATCTTGTTTCAAAAACGACGATGGATAGCAACAGTGGAAGACATTCAACGTTATCCAGCACACAAAATTAAGATGAATCTTGTTGGGGCTGGAGAGGAAGCTCAGTGGTTAAGCCATCTGCTTTTTCAGAGAACCCAGGTTCAATTCCCAGTACCAAGATGGCAGCTCACAGCTCCAACTCCAGATCTGACACTCACAAACACCAAGGCACATAAAATAAGCCTGAACATCCCCCTTCAGATTGAATCTATACCTTCAGCTTCAGTATTATTTTTTTTGAAACAGGGTCTTATAGCTTAAGTTAGCTCTGAACTTGCTGTGATCTCTCTTGGCTACACATTATTATTATTTTTTTTTATAAATTTATTTTATTTATTATATGTAAGTACACTGTAGCTGTCTTCAGACAACCCAGAAGAGGGCGCCAGATCTCGTTACGGATGGTTGTGAGCCACCATGTGGTTGCTGGGATTTGAACTTATCACCTTCGGAAGAGCAGTCGGGTGCTCTTACCGGTTGAGCCATCTCACCAGCCCCCTTGGCTACACATTATTAAGCCCTACCCAATATTATAACTTTTATACTAACTTGCTTCCTCACACTACGGAGGGATACGAAGAAGTTCTCATCCTGAGATGTGACAAATGAAGAAAAGATGGGAAGGGAAACCGACTTCTCAGTTTTCAGGAACAACAGTTTCACACTCGGCCATTTCTGAAACAAAGAAAGGATGTCATTTATACACACTCTGCTTTTTTAGAATGGAAAACATGCACTTGCCATACTGTACCTCTGGCAACTTTTCTGAAAGCATTTCTGAGACAGCTAGGATGTTGTCAACGACGTGCTCAGTCTCCATTCCAGTGTGACCAATACGGATCGTACTAGAATTTAATAAAGCAATAGTTTTTAATCTTTAACTTTTTTATTTTAAAACTCCACTTCCTGAGGTAAAATACCACCATGCTGAAAGAAACACATACCCACAGGTTGGACCACGAGATGGCTCTGTGGGTAAAGGCACTTCCCACACAAGCCTGACAGCCTGAGCTAAAGCCATCAAGTTCAATCGCAGTGACTTGAGTGTAAAAGGAGAACTGACCCTGGAAAATGCCTTCTGACACCTACACTCAAATACAGAATAGTAATGAGACAAAACAGGAAAACCCATGTTGACCCCAAAACTGTTCTGTGAAGAAATCACCCCAAAAAGCCATTGACACCTGATAGTTTGCATGTCCTATCCAGCTGAGTCCTTCTGAAGTAAAAAGTTCTTGTCTCTCATGGATAACTTATTTTAGCAAAGACCAAAGCATCTCTGCAGCTAAGGGACAGGGCATAGGAAATGAAAGGGAAGCCCAGCAGGGATCCTATAGCACTGGACCTGCTAATCCCCCTCCAGAGGCTCACTGTGGTGGCATCTTATGGCCTATCAACTGGACAGCAGCTCCTTTTCCAGCTTTTTTTTCCTTTACTCAGACATTGGCTGGCTGTCTACTCTCAATGTGCAGGTATGTAAAGCTGTTTGCCCAGGTGAAGAAAAGAGGAGAAAGAGACAAGACAGGAAGCCATTGTGCTAGGCAAAGAAAAAAGACAATCAAAGAAATTCAAACTCACTATGCAGTATGGGCTACCCTCAAACCAGAGGACCTCTTAGCCCAGGCTCTCTTGTGATCGAATAATGTGAGCTATTATATTTGGTATCTCTAACCTTCTTTGACACCAGCCTATAACTGAAGGGGTAGGAGGCCAGGCCCAATGACAACTCCTCTTATTTAACTGAAGCTAATGAAGGGGCTTCCATCTTGCAGACAGCATGCAATGGGAATCTATATTGCTTGTTATGCTAAGCCTAGACCCACACACTGACCCCATCTTTGACCACTTAAGGTTGGAAAGCAATTATTATCCTTTGTTTTTAAAGCTGGGTGTGGTGGCAGACAAGCCTTCAACACCAACATTCAGGGTAGAAGTCAGAGGATCTGAATTCCAGGCCATCCAGAATTATAGGGAGAGCCTGTGTCAAAACAAGAACTGAGCCGGCTGGTGGTGGTGCACGCCTTTAATCCCAGCACTTGGGAGGCAGAGGCAGGCGGATTTCTGAGTTTGAGGCTAGCCTGGTCTACAAAGTGAGTTCCAGGACAGCCAGGGCTACACATAGAAACCCTGTCTCGAAAAACCAAAACAAAACACAAGAACTGCATTGGAGAGATGGCTCAGTGGTTAAGACCACTCACTGACTGCTTTTCCAAAGGTCCTGAGTTCAAATCCCAGCAACCACATGGTGGCTCACAACCATCTGTAATGGCATCTGATGCTTTCTTCTGGTGTGTCTTCAGACAGTTACAGTGTACTCATATAAATAAAATAAATCTAAAACAAACAAACAAAAAACAACCACACCTAAGAAGTGTTATTTTAATAATTTATTTTGAGACAGGGTCTCAATATACCCCTATCCGGGCTAGAACTCTTTATGTAGACAAAGTTTGCTTCAGACTTAGATATATCAGTCTTTGCCTTTTCTGTGCTAGGATTAGAGGGATGTGCTACCATGCCTGGTTTACATGTATGTAAGTCTGTGCATGTGAGTATGTGGCTGCCCTTTCTTTATCTTTTCCCTTCAGAGATGAGGACTGAACCCAGGCCTTAAGCGCTCTACCACTGAGCTAAATCCCAAATCCTGTAGGTGTACTTTAGAGCCAGAGGCATTCAATCCCTAGAGGAAGATTTACAGGTTGTTGTGAGCCACATGTACCACGGGTCTTGGAAATCATACTTGGGTTCTCTGAAGAATAGACGAACCATTTCTATAGTCTTTTTATTTATCTAGTGTGTGTTCTGCATGTCACAGGACAATTTGCAAGTATTGGTTCTTTCCTTCTACTAGTGATGGTCCTGGGAACCAAACACAAGTTGTCATGCTTGGTGGATAGGTGTCTTAAACTTGAACCATCTGGTTGACTCCAAAGGTCTTTTCCTTAGCTTAGGTGTAAGGCTCTACCTAGTTCAGGATCCTGGGTGAGGATGAACTAAAGGAATCAATGTGTAGCTACTTCCTCTCAGCTGAAACATTCCTCAACAAGGGGGAGGATAGCAGGTCTGAACAGGCACAAAACCAAAAAGGCTCCACCCCAAGGCTATCTGAGCTCCAGATACCTTCTCTGGAGTTACCAGCAGATGCACAGAACTGCAGCGGTACAGTTTTCATGACAAGGCCATGCGTGGGGGGTGGGGTGGGGCTGTAAGTAACTCCACTCTAGGTCAGCACAACAAGCTCACTGCTCCTCAAGACAGACCTGTACACTCACTTCCTTGGTCTATAGTTTCTGCCCTACACAGGGCGAGAGCGAACACATATGTCCATCTCTCGCCAGGAAAACCAGACAACAAAGACAATGAACGCAGCTGGGCTGCAGTAGTGCACGCCGGGCAATTTCTGAGTTTGAGGCCAGCCTGGTCTACAGGACAGCCGGGGCTACACAGAGAAACCCTGTCTCGAAAAACCAAAAAAAAAAAGAAAAAAAAAAAAAGAAAGAAAGAAAGAAAGACAATGAACTCATTAATGGGGGATTAAAATTACTTCTAAAGCTTTTCCCCCCAGAAGACTTATTAAAAACCAAAAAATAAAATAAAATAAAATTAAAAAAAAATTTAAAAATTAGGTTTTTAATAGAAGGTCCTAGTTTTATTAATAAGATCCTTAAATGGGGGTGGGGATTACAAAACCCTGACATGTAAAGTTTAAAGAAATCTGATATAAATGTTCCTTGTTACCTGCAAGAACCACGCTTAGAGATGTTTAAGACGGTCCCTGTGATACATCGGTTAATCTCTTTGGACAGATTCTTTGCCAGAAGGTTCACGGATACTGGAACTCTATAAAAGCACACAGGCATGAGAACACCGGAGACAAAGAGAAACCCCATACCAGTCAAGTCCAGTCACCGCAAATAAACTCACTTCTTCCTCTGATAAAAATGCCTTCCTATGTGTGTGGGCAGATGCCGTCGAATTCTCTCATCAGTAATAAAGACTTCAAAACTACCCAGGAGGCGGAGCTTGGCTTCATAGGCTTTATATTCTGTTTTTAAAGTTTTAAAAGGGATAATCTAGAATACAGAAATAAGAACAAAGCCATAAAATGTTAAGCATGTAAAACAGAAGGAGAAATATTTAGCACTTCCTATTCAGACTGGTCCTAGAGCCATGCCCCTCTCAGATGGATGAATTCCTAAGCAGCTAAAATATGCCAGAGGACTTGCCACATGCTGGGAAACCCTGAGAGGATCGATCAAGGAGCCTGGATAAAATCCCAGCGTGCCAGCCAGGCACTGAAGTACAAGACATAACTTGTTCTTAGGTATTTCAGGTTAGAGAATACTAACTTTGAGGGTAGCTCAGGCAATTGAGCAAGATGCTATCTCAAACAAAATAAAATGAGCTGCACAGACAGCTTAGTGGTTAAAAGCATTGGCTGCTCTTAGAGAGGACCTGGGTTTGATTCCAGCACCCACATAGTAGCTTGTGGCCATGTGTACCTCTCTCCAGGTCCAGGGAATTCAAGACTCTCTTCTGGTCTACATGGGTACTTATATAAGTATAAGGTACACATACACATGTAGACAAAACACCCACTTTTTAAAAAGCAAGGGTATTGTGGGTGGGGAGGTAGCAGCACTTGATATAGAGGTGTAAAAGTTAAATCTGTTCTCAGTTAGAGGCTAGCCTGGTCTACATTTCAAGTTTGGAGTAGGGTTTGTGTCAAGTTTTGGATTCAATTCCTTTTCTTTTTTTCTTTTTGAGACAGGGCTTCTCTTTATCGCCTGGCTGTCCTGGAAATCACTCTGTAGACCAGGCTGGCCTCAAACTCAAGAAAACCGCCTGCCTCTGCCTCCCAAGTGCTGGGATCAAAGGCGTGCGCCATCAAGCCCGGCTTGGAGTCAATTCCTACTACCAGGAGAAATATACAGAAACAGACTACAAAGATAAACAATCACAAGCCAGAGCCAGACATGTGATGCTCTAGAAGTACACAAAAAATTAGGTTTTTAAACAATCTGCAACGGGAGTATAGATGGCTCAGTGCTTCGGAGCTGACTGCTCTTAGAACACATGGAAACAACCTTCTACAACTCCAGCTGCAGGGAACCAGATTCTCCCTTAGGCACTGTGCTCAAGACAATTAAAAATCAGATATGAAATCTGACATGCATTTAGCTTTCAGACACCAATCAGAATAGCAAAAGCAAATACAGCCAACAATGACATTACAGTGACAATTACATTAAAAAGAGAAAAATGGGCTGGAGAGATGGCTTGGTAGTTAAGAGCACTTGATGCTCTTTTTTTTGTTTGTTTGTTTTGTTTTTTCGAGACAGGGTTTCTCTGTATAGCCCTGGCTGTCCTGGAACTCACTTTGTAGACCAGGCTGGCCTCGAACTCAGAAATCCGCCTGCCTCTGCCTCTGCTGGGATTAAAGGCGTGCACCACCACACCTGGCTCACTTGATGCTCTTTTGAAGGACCTGAGTTTTATTTCCCACACCAAAAGCTCACAACCACCTGAAACCCTAGCTCCAGGAGACTTCAAAACCTTTTTTGGCCCCAGAAGACACTTGTATCCACGTGGTGCATACACGTTAGGAACACACGTTCATAGCCAAAAAAGAATAAAATAAAATTACACAGAAAATAGACCTGAAAGATCGAGAATTACAGCAGTGTATCATACTTCCTTTCTATGAAGTCTTTGAAAGAACTTCAACGCATCAGCACATTTCCTACCTGAGAGACAGTGTTAACTCCGTGTTTTTTCAAAAGCTTTTTATAGAAAGCTTCTGTCTGTTCAGGTGAATCGAATTCATCTTTTGTGAAGAGACATACATCTGAGGATTCGGAGAGAATGCTATGAGGCAAAGAGCTGCAAAACACGACAAAAAAGGCCAGAAAGTACATGGATTAATTATTCACAACACATGCTTACTCTCATTCAAGGTCATTGTTGACCCAGGAGAGCTAAGAACATACAATACATGCAGGCAAGCCAGATGAATCAGTGGGTGAAAACCCATGCTCGGTGCCAGGCCTAACATGCAGGCAAGCCAGATGAATCAGTGGGTGAAAACCCATGCTCGGTGCCAGGCCTAACAACCACAGCTCAAGCTCCAGGATCAACATGGTAGGGAGAAATGGCACGTACCCTCCAGACAGACAGACAGAAATAAATGCTCTTTAAAAATATTTTTAGTTATTTGTTTTCAAGTCATTGTTTCTGTCTGTCTTAGGACACAATCCTGAAGACAAGGCTGGCTTTGAACACAAGAGATCTGCCTGCCTCTAAAAAACAAAATATTGGGCTAGAGAGACCAAATGCAGGATTGTACACACTCAGCAGTTAAGAGCATTTGCTGCTTCCCAGGAGATCTGATTTCTGTCACCTGTACCACACTGGGCTGCTCACAACCTCTTAGCTCTGCAGTCTAGGTGGTCTAACATCCTCTTTTGGTTTCTGAAAGCACTGGACACATGTAGCCCACATTCTTACACTAACACTCTTTTTTTTTTTTTTTTTTTTCCTTTGAGACAGGGTTTCTCTGTGTAGCTCTGGCTGTCCTGGAATTCACTTTGTAGACCAGGCTGGCCTCGAACTCAGAAATCCGCCTGCCTCTGCCTCCCAAGTGCTGGGATTAAAGGCGTGCGCCACCACACCCGGCACACTGACACTCTTAAAGGGGGTGGGAGGCTGGAGGGATGGCTTAGCGGTTAAGAGCATTGACTGCCCCTTCCAGAGGTCCTGTGTTCAATTCCTAGCAACCACATGGTGGCTCACAACCATCTGTAATGGGGCCTGATGCCCTCTTCTGGTGTGTCTGAAGACAGCAACAGTATACTCACATAAAAAAAAAAAAAGCCAAAAAACAAATAAAACAAACAAGAGATAAATAAGAACTTACACTTTGACCCGAAGTTCTTTCTCTGGAATTTTCCATAATATCACCATTAAAAATAAATTTTCGCTCTCACTCAACAGCAACTCATTTTTGGTTTTTCTGGACTTTGAGCGATCAGATAATACTTCCACAGCCTTTCTGATCTGCAGAGACAGAGAATAAGTTAATTTTCTCAGTCTATGTTAATTGCTCCCACACAGACATAATTAAGTTTCCTTTGCTCCTTTGGGGGCGGAGGGCGTTTCAAGATAAGGTTTTCCTATATAGCTCTGGCTGTCCTGGAATACGTAGTCCAGGCTGGCGTCGAATTCAAAAGACTTGCCGGTCTCTCTCTGTCTCGTGTGCTGGGATTAAAGAAAGGCGTGCACCACAAAGCCTGGCGCTCCTTTCTATTGGGCAAATTTCATCAGCGTATTAGGTAGGATCTTACAATTTATACCCACTGCAATGTAAGAATCCGTCTAAAACACCTTCCTGCTTCCAGAATCTGTCTACACGTTGTCCTTTCTACGTAAGAGAAGGGCTATTCGGAAGCTTCTCCTGCTTTCTACGAGAAAGGAAGCGGTCAGGAAAGGCGCGTCGGCCCTGCTACCAACACTTGGTGCACGGACACATGACCTGTGATGCTGCAGAGCCGAGCGCAGAAGTCCGCTTTCAACGGGAGGCAAACAGGCCCTAAGTGTGAGAAGGGCGAGCCCGCCGCGTGCGTTCCCAGAGGCCAGCCTCGGGCTCCACAGAGCCCACGCGGTCGTGGGCGGGCCTACTTCATTTGCAGCCTCTCGCCCCACACCCTGTGCGGAACGCGGGTCCTAACCACCCCGCTTCCCGAATCTTCGTCCCCGAAAGCCACTCGCCTGCTCTCTGTCTAGCTGTGAAAGAGCGGTCGGGGTCACTTGCACGTCGGTGGTGGTCGCCATAGCGACCGAGGCACTGGGAGATTCGGACGCGGCGCCCTTCATGTCGCCTCGCGGGGAGCTCCTACGGAAGTCAGAGTTCCTTCGCAGCCTCGAGGCCCGGAACCGGAAGACAGTCGGTAAGACTGCGGGGGTGGGGTGGTTACGTCATCTCCGGTAAAGCGCGAAATTGGATGTTGGGCCCGCCCTCTTGAGTAGCTGGTGTTGCGGACTTAGGCTGTGCCCAGAGTTATTCTAGTGGCAGCGTCTCCTTTGCCTCCGGCTCTTTCTAAGGCTGCAGGCCTGGCAAACCCTGTCGCTCCTTTCCGGAGGACACCGAGCGAGCGCCCTAAGGACAGACTAACGCCCTCTCTTCAATCCCGTACTGACTTCTGCAGAGCGGGAGACCTTGTCTCTTCCACTCCGGCTTCAGACGTCGGTTTCCCCAAATTGGTGGTATTCCCAGGAAATAAGGAGGAACTGCCAACGCTAGGCGCGGGATGCTGCGCGAGAAACGAAAAAATGAGTCTGTCTCTCGGGAGCTTCCGCCCAGGTAAGTCCTTGAGTGAGTGTGAAGCGATAACTTTAGCGTAGGAGAGAATACGCCAGAACGTACAACTAGTAGTTGCCAAGCAGATCCACTGTGGTGACCGTGCCCAATACCAAGTATTTGAGGTTGTTCTCAGTCAGTACAGGGAGCTCTGAATAGTACCACCAGTTTTTATTTTCGTTTGGTTAGAGACAGGGTCTCTATTATGGCAGTTCTGGAACTCTCTATGTAGACAGGTCTGACCTCGAACTCACTGAGATCCTCCTGCTTCAGGTTTCAGAGTGCTAGGATTAAAAACATCCACCAATACGCCCCCACTTAAGTCAAGATCTTCCTATGTCACCCAGGATTACCTGAGTGAGCCTCCTTCCCTACATCTCAGATGCTAGACTTACAAGAGTGAGTCAGTCCCCTCTCCCCACCTTGTACCGGCACAGTTACATAATTTATTTAGAAACTTTTAGATGGATGTTAAGGATAGTAACAGGTTCCCCTCAGCTAGCTGTGTGGGAATAAAATGCTCTCCATTGTCAGATGTCTTCCAAAAATGCTCCTTTTATGAAAGGATCATGCTATGCTAGTGTCTGATGAGGACCTTGTCCTAATTTAACTTGTAAAATACATTTTTAGAAAAGTCATTGGCACTGTACTTTTAACACCATCTCTCCAGCCCCAAGCACCAGACTTTTGGGCTAAGGAAATTACATGAACTCAGATGATAGATCCTTGAGGTGTTTGGAAACAGTAAGTGACTAGAGCCAAAGAATTGCAAATTGAATAGGCTTTTCAAACTGACAAAGGACCTAGTTACCAAACTTCAGTTACACGTTAAAGAAATAAAAAGTTACTAGTAGCAAAGGAAAAGTGGTGGATTACACTTTGGTGAGGTTGATCTGGTTTTGGTGTTGATCTAGAACTCTTTGATAGTCTTAACTTCAAGTAATGGAGCTTCAACATACACACACCCCACACACCTCTTTCGGTGTGAGCTGATTTAGTGACTGGGTTCTTTCTAATGGTGTATTGGAAACGGGATGGGATGTCAAGCATGGTATGGTCCTTGTAATCCCGGTACTGAGGGACCTTTAACAGGAAGACTGCAGTGAACTCTAAGCCATTCTGGGCTATGGAGCAATACTCTCATCTCAGTGTCATTTCTGAAATTAGACTTCGGATTACTGTTATGCATGTAATTTTTGTCTTTACAACTCCCTCTCATTCACTCATTTGTAAAGTGGCCCTAGAGAGAGGGAAGCCAGATGCTATGCTGTGAGACTACTTTGGCAACCACATGCATGAAGGTGGAAGGAAAGTCTTCTTTGCAGACACAAGAGAGACTCCAAGTCAGAACCCTTTAGCTATGCTGCTCCTAGCTTTCTCATAAAAAACAAATAAGCCTTTGCTAATTTTAGCTGCCAAAGTGGGGTGATTTGTTCTCTATCAGTAGGTATTTGATAGAAATTTATAGCCCTCCCACTCACATATTCAACTGTATAATTAATATTTGAAGTTTTGTACCTCCCATTCACCAGTTTTACCATGATCTCATACCATCCCCTCAACTGCCTCCCTTGTATTTCCTTTCTCAGTATTGAATACTTCTAAGACAAACAGAATTATTTTTAAGTCTTTTCTCTTCATCTCTCAATTTGATGAATAATAGTTTGCAGTGTGGGTTTGGTGGCTCACATCCCTAAAACCAGCACTTAGAATTATAGAATTAAGAATTTCAAAGTATCCCTGCACCTGGGAGGCAGATTTCTGAGTTCAAGGCCAGCCTGGTCTACAAAGTGAGTTCCAGGACAGCCAGGGCTATATAGAGAAACACTGTCTCAGAAAACCAAAAAAAAAAAAAAAAAAAAAAAAAAGAATTTGAAAGTAAGCCTTAGCCACCTGGCATGTTTAAGGCCAGTCTAAGCAACATGAAACCATTTCAAAACAAAACCTTGGAAATAAATGGAAACCTAGATAATCCACAAATTCCTGAGCATGAATTACTGGGCAAATGGGCAATACTAGTAATTATTAATAGGATTTAAAAATGGAGAAAAAGTAACAGATTTGGAAGCTATTGGAATGAATTCTTTGGTGGGATGACACAGCGGGTACAGATACCTGCCATCAGACCTGTAACCTGAGTTTGATTCAAAGAATCTACATCATGAGTAGAGAAATCAGGCCCCTGCAAGTTGCCCTCAGATTTCCACATGTGAGCTCTGGCCCATGAGCCATGGCACAGATGTGCCCACGTGAATGCACACACACAAGGAAATGCAATTAAGAAACAATTTTAAAAATATTCTTTTTCACTATTTCAAGTTTAAAGTTCCAGTGCTATATCTACCTAAAATTCTTGGATGTGGAGAAAGATGTTTCTGAGAAAAAAAAGAAAGCTTAAACATCATCTGCATAGGGATGGTTACAGCTGTGGAAATAGATGAGAAATAGAGAGCCAAAACAGAGCCATCAAGAAATCTTTAGGGCTGGTGAGATGGCTCAGCTGGTAAGAGCACCCGACTGCTCTTCTGAAGGTGATAAGTTCAAATCCCAGCATCCACATGGTGGCTCACAACCATCCATAACAAGATCTGGCGCCCTCTTCTGGACTGTCTGAAGACAGCTACAGTGTACTTACATATAATAAATAAAAATAAATCTTTAAAAAAAAAAAAAAGAAATCTTTAATTGTGGATTAGAAGAGAGCTAAGGAAAAGAGAAGAAAGTGTGGTTGGGGGCACAGACCCAGCATAAGAATGACCATTCTCATCCAAACTACCACACCAGCTATCGCAATATCTCATGCCAACCTCCTCCAGTATCTCCTCACATTTGGACCACATTTTAATTGATGGGTGAGCAGGGAGCAGGACTGTTAGAAATAATGGGAGGTATGGCCTTGTTGGAGGAAGTGTGCCACTGAAGGTGAGCTTTGAGGTCCCAAACCCTTGAGCCGGGCCAGGGTCTCTCTCCCTGCTTCCTGCGGCTGTGGGATCTGGATGTGTTACTCTCCAGCACCACATCTGCGGATGCTGCCCTACTCCTGCCATGATAATGCACTGATAATCCTCTGAAACTGTAAGCAAGCCCCAATTAGATGTTTTCCTTTATAGGAGTTGTATTGGTTATGGGGTCTCTTTTGTTTTGTTTTGTTTTGTTTTGTTTTGTTTTTTCGAGACAGGGTTTCTCTGTGTAGCCCTGGCTGTCCTGGAACTCAAGCTATAGACCAAGTTGGACTTGAACTCAGAAATCTGCCTGTCTCTACCTCCCATTGCTGGGATTAAAGGCATGCACCACCACTGCCTGGCAGTTATGGTGTCTCTTAACAGAAATAGAACATTGACGAAGACAGTTTCATAGTTTTCAACTTGATGCAAGCTAGAGTCATCTGGGAGAAGGAAATCTCAGGTGAGGAAATACCTCCGTCAATAGAATTGGCTCTTACGGAAGTCTATAGGACATTTTTTGAAATAACGATGTGGATGGACTCAGCCAACTCTTGGTGATGCTACTCTGGGAAAAGGGGGCCTGAATGTAAGAGGAA
Source organism: Mus minutoides (assembly GCA_902729485.2). Lineage (NCBI taxonomy): Eukaryota > Metazoa > Chordata > Mammalia > Rodentia > Muridae > Mus > Mus minutoides. Next base: position 406,746 of record LR749620.1, on the reverse strand, counting down.
CAAATAAGTAAGCAGTATTCTTCCATGGTTTCTGCTTCTGGTCCTCCCTTCAAGTTCCTGCCTTGAGGTGTTACACTGATTTACCTCAGTGATGGAATCCAACCTGAAAATGAAATTAATCCATGTATTTTGGTCAGTGTTTTATCCCAGCAGTAAAAATTAAAGACAGATATCTTCCTCAATTGCTCTTTCATCTTATTTTCCCAGACAGAGTCTCTAACTGAAAGTTTGCTGTTTCTTGTAGATAACTAGCTAGCAAGGCCTTGCCATCCGCCTGTCTCAGTCTCCCAGCCCTGGAGTTACAGACATGCACTATCATGTCTGGCTTTTTATGTGAGTACTAAGAATCCAAATCCAAATACAGCAAGTGTTATACTTACTGAATCCTTTATGTAGTATTTATTGAATTATTTATAAGATTTTCTTTTTTTCCTTCCTTCCTTTCTTCCTTCTTTTCTTCCTTCCTTCCCTTTTTTTTCTTGACAAGGTCTCTTTTTTTATAGCCTTGTCTGTCCTAGAACTCGTTATGTAGGAAAGGTTAGACTTGAACTCGCAGAGATGTTCCTGGCTCCGCCTCCTGAGTGCTAGGAGTAAAAGCATTCATTGCCATGCACAAATGAACCTTTCAAGGTAGTGACCTCATCCTTAAATCAGTAGGGCTGAATTCGCACTTCCCCTTCGTAATTTACAACTTCGGACAAAATACAGGGACCGAAGTGTCTTTTAGTTAAGGTTACCATTGCTGTTGAGAGATACCATGATCATAGGAACGTGGGAAGAAAGGATTGCCTATTTAGTTAAGGTTACCTTTGCTGTTGAGAGATACCATGATCATAGGAACGTGGGAAGAAAGGATTGCCTGTGCTTTCATATCACAGTCAGGACAGGAACTCAAACAGGGCAGGGACCAGGAGGCAGGAGCTGATGGCCGAGGCCACGCATTAGTGAAGTGCTGGGCTCTGTCCTGGCACCTGGGGAGGAAGACCATATTCCCACACTTCCAGCCAGTCCAGACCTGACTCTGTCTGAAGGGGACTCTACACCTGCAGCCCCCGAGAAATTATCCTGAACGCCGGGCGTGGTGGCGCACGCCTTTAATCCCTGCACTTGGGAGGCAGAGGCAGGCGGATTTCTGAGTTCAAGGCCAGCCTGGTCTACAAAGTGAGTTCCAGGACAGCCAGGGCTATACAAAGAAACCCTGTCTCGAACCCCCCCCCCCAAAAAAAAAACAACAAAAAAAGAAATTATTTGGCATTATTAGGGGAAGCCCTCTAAAAAGACTTAACACAGTGGTTTTCAACCTTCCTAATGTTGCAACACTTAATACTCAGGTGGTAACAACTCCTTAAACATAAAATTATTTTTTTGCTCCTTTATAACTGTAACTTCACTAATGTTATGCATCATAATGTAAATATCTGATATTCAGAATATTTGATATACAATCCCCGTGAAAGGACCATCCTACCCACCCCCAGCTGTTTCGACCCACGGGTTGAGAACTACTAACTTCTGGATATCTTACCCTAATTCAGCCTTGCTCCAATATGTGGATGACCTTCAGCTGACCTTCAACTCCACTAGCTGCTTGATGACACCAAGGACCTATTCAAGTAACTCCAGACACTGGAATAATAGGTCTCAAAGAAACAGCCTCAACTTTGTAAAATGGGGGTCTCTTTTCTGGGATATGAGCTCACAGAAGGTAAAAGAACTTTCATTGCCTCTCACAAGGGCAGCTATCTGGATTGCCACATCTCAGACCATGAAGAAGTACGTGAATTCTTGGGACCAGGAAGCTGCCAGCTATGAATTCCAGCTCTTAAATTAGACAAAGGTGGGGGGATGGGCTTTCCAAGACTTAATATGGGCCCTAACTCCAAGCTTTGGCTTAACCTGATGTCATTAAGCCATTCCACTTTTTCATCTTTGAAACTCATTGAAAAGGGTATCTTGACTCAGACACTGGACCCTGATGGAGACCCATAGCATACCTAGCTAGCCAAACACCTGAACCCAGTGACCTCACAATAGCCTCCTTGTGTTAGCTACAGCCATGCTATACATGCTATAGCCATGTCTTAAGGTTTTATTGCTGTGAAGAGATGACACCATGATCACAGCAACTCTTCCTCCCCCCCTCCCCCCAAGACAGCATTTCTCTGTATAGCCCTGGCTGTCTTGGACTTACTCTGTAGACCAGGTTGGCCTCAAACTCAGAAATCCACTTGCGTCTGCCTCCCGACTGCTGGGATTAAAGGTGTGCACCACCACTGCCTGGCGTATAGCAACTCTTATAAAGGAAAACATTTAATTGGGTCTGGCTTACGAGTTCAGAGGTTTAGTCCCCATTATTGTCATGGTATGAAGCATGGTGGCAAGCAGATAGACATGGTGCTAGAGTCGCTGAGAGTTTTGCAGGCAGCAGAAGGAAACTGTCACATTGGGCATAGCTTGAGAGCAAAGCCCATCCCCCTTCCCTCCTGCAATGACACACTTACTCCAACAAGTGCTACTCCCCATGGGGTCCATTACCTACTTAAACCATCATAAGTCACAACCTTTATGTTGGTAAAAGAGGCTGACTAGCTCACGGTTCACCAAGTGTTCTGACCTTGATAGTCCCTTAATGCTGCAAAGACTCTCCTGCTGGGGGAAAATGGCCTACAGATGTCAAAGGCCTGTATCAAAATTAAGCCTGCTGCTGTGCCAGCTCCACTGCACACTTACTACCATTCGGAGCCTCAGCTCAGCAACGTTGATGCCTGGTGACCTGAGAGTCTTTCTCCATGACTACAAGGACTTCATGTTTTTCCCCAGGCCAGCTGCCCAGATTTCCAGGATCGTCCCTTGCCAAGGCAGACGCTGACCTCTTCACAGACACATGCAGTCTTATTCACAGAATCCAGAGGTCCAGGACAATTGTCCCAAAATGCAGAACTGATTGTGCTCTACTAGCCTCTGCTCTGGGGAAGGGACAAGTGGATAAACATCTATACAAATAGGTATGTCTTTGCTACCCTTTGATGTTCATGCCATGATTTACCAAGAAAGGAGATGTCAGATTACAGAACTTAAAAAACTAAAAATGAGAAAAAGATGTTGCAGAGGCTGGTGGATTTTTTTCTTTGAGACAGGATTTCTCTGCGTGTAGGTAGCCCTGAGTGTCTCTGTGTGAAGCTCAATCTGTACACCAGGCTGGCTCAGACTCACAGAGATATGCCTACCTCTGCCTCCTCAGTGCTGAGATTAAAGGCATACACTGGAGGCCTTTAATTGAGGTTCCTTCCGCTCAGATGACTGTAGCTTATGTCAAGTTGGGACCCAATATGGAATGAAAGGTATCTCGGGTCCATCTGAGGGGACCAGACCCTGGAGAAAGAGATGAGAGGTTGACGTCTCCTGAGATGAAGCATCCTCTCACAGGATATAAATGTCTATGGGTATTTGTAGAAATCTTTTCAGGATGAGTGAAAGCTTTGCTACACTTAGGAAGAAACTGCCTTGGTAGTAATCAAGAGTCTTACATGTTCTTAATCAATTCAAGATGCATCTGCCAATGACTCTGTTAATGGACTTACTCAATGTATGACCTTAGATAATTAATTTGGGTTTTTTGAGACGTGGTTTCTCTGAATAGCCCTGGCTGACTGGTACTATGTAGGCCAATCTGGCCCCGATCTCAGATATGCCTGCCTTTGTCTCTTGAGTGCTGGGAATAAAGATAGTCTATCTGCCAGGGAATTTATTTAACTCCCATTATTATGTCTGATTATTCATATTCTTCTAAACAGGCCCAAAGGGAACCTGTCTTATGTTTCCTTTCAGGCCACTCCACCACCAAATGAGCATGGCAAGATTTGGTGCTCTAAACACCACCTAGTTAAAGGATATGCTTGTCATAGATGAGTCAACACAGTTGCTAATATCAAACATCTCCAGCTTCCCAAAGACATCCATGCCCAGGGGGAGTCCCTTTAGAAATGGTCTAGATGCAGTTTTTATTTCTCAGGGTCTGTATGTGGCTCTGGGAGAGTCATATTGTTTCTAAGCTAATCAATCACATAAATGAAACCCAGGGCTATGACTTAAGGACTAAGATCATTGGCTGCTCTTCTAACACTCACGTGGCAGCTCACAAATAAAGTTCCAGAGGAACTGGCATTCTTAGACACATATGCACATAAAAACAAACCTTTTAAAAAACTAATAAAAGGAGCTGGAGAGATGGCTCAGCCATTAAGAACACCGACTGCTCTTCCAGAGCTCCTGAGTTCAATTCCCAGCAACCACATGGTTCTGAGCACAACCATCTATAATGGGGATCTGATGCCCTCTTCTGGTATGTCTGAAGACAGCAACAGTGTACCCACATCCATGAAATCTTTTTAAAAAAATAATGAAAAGGAAGCCAGGTGTGGTGGTGCATGCCTTTAATTCCAGCACTTGGGAGGCAGAGGCAGGCAGATTTCTGAGTTCCAGGACAGCCTGGTCTACACAATGAGTTCCAGGACAGCCAGGGCTACACAGAGAAACCCTGTCTCGGGGGGGGGGGGGGGAAGATTGGAATCTCAGGCTTACAACCCTACTAATTAGCCTCGCAGGATCACTGCTGCTTTTCTTCCTAGGGCTCAGAGTGAATCCTTACAAAATCAGCTGCTGTACAAGTTCTGTAAAACAGGGTGCCTCAGTTAAGCTAATGATGAGAATCATAAATGAGAATAAAGTAGGAAAATGATCCTAAGGGTCCAGTACTATTCCTTCAGTAAAAGTCATAGACTTGGAAGTAACAAGAATAAAGTAGGAAAATGAGGCGGTTTAGAGGAGGTCAGTTTATCCTAACCCCACACTTCTCCACTGGAACCATATTTTGCTTTGCAGAACCCAAGGTTTTTCCTTGTGAGAAATGATGTTTGTAAGATGATAAACAGATTAAAGTGTTGTTCTTTCCTTGAAATGCTTAGAAAACAACAACAACAACAACAACACACACACACACACACACACACACACACACACACACACACATAAAAGCCAAGGCTGGATTGATAGCTCAACAGTTAAGGGCATTTGTTGCTCTTTCAGAGGACCCTGGTTCAATTCCTGGCATCCATGTGTTCACAGCCTACACCCCTGCTGTTATGTACTTCTGGTTTTTGTCTTTATAAACCCTACAGCCAAGAGTTCTTTGTGATGGAAGCTTGCTATTGGTCACTGACTTGAATAAAAAGTAGTTAAAGGACCTGAGTTTGATAACCAGCACCCCAGTGAAAGTTCACAAATACCTTAATTAACTTCAGTTCCAGGGCATCTGAAGTCCTCTTCTAACCCTTGTAATCACCAGGCATGTATATGGTGCACATAAAAATATGCAGCCAAAGAAATAATGCTCATAAAAAATAACATATATGGTTGTTAGATTTTATTCGATGCATTCGAAGAGGAATTTTAGCCTTTTTTTTTTTTTTTTTTTTTTTTTTTTTTTTGAGACAGGGTTTCTCTGTATAGCCCTGGCTGTCCTGGAACTCACTCTGTAGACCAGGCTGGCCTCGAACTCAGAAATCCGCCTGCCTCTGCCTCCCAAGTGCTGGGATTAAAGGCGTGCACCACCATGCCCGGCTTTTTTTTTGTTTTGTTTTTTTGAGACAGGATTTTTCTGTATAGCCCTGGCTGTCCTGGAATTCACTTTGTAGACCAGGCTGGCCTCAATCTCAGAAATCCACCTGCCTTTGCCTCCCAAGTGCTGGGATTAAAAGCGTGCGCTGCCACCGCCACCACCATCCGGCTTAGCCTAATTTTAAAATGAAGTATACACATACACCTGTGTCCACATGCCCTTAGAGGTCAGGTGAACCCACCCCCTGAAACTGAGCAACATTCTGGTCCCCCAATTAAATGCTTTCTTCTATTAGTTGCCTTGGTTATGGTGTCCCTTTACAGCAATAGAATTGTAACTAAGGTGCTTGCCACCAAACCCAATTACTTGTTTTCTGGGACCCACATGGTAGGAGAGAATACACTATTAATTAATTATACATCCATGCTGTGGCTCACTCTCGCACATATATATACACAAATATTAAATAAATGTAATTTAAAAATTAAGTAGTTCTCAGCCACAGGATGTTTTCTTGTTTCAGGTCATTTCTTATTTCTAGAAAAATAATTCATGTAAATGAATATGCAGTCATCAGAATATCAAAAGCTATAGCTACAATAATAAATTCTCTACATTTGAGGTTGAATTAGTTTTACAGACTGCATGTAAGAAAACAAAGGATGTTAATACAACATGTAAATTAATTCATCCATCATTAAAATGGCCAAAAAAAGGATTAAAATAATCTGGAGGGCAAATCAAAACTTTTTCTTAAGACTTTTTTTCTCATAAATATAGACGATAAACTGATACATTACTTTTAATATGCTTTTTAAGTTTCCTAAACTTTAATAATTAATTTCTTTTACCGTTTGGTCATCATTTGTTCTAGTCTGGGAGATCCCCAACCCTTTACTATAAAACGGTGTCTAAGACAACTGATGCTATTTTTCAGCTTTGAAATTGTCTAAAATAGGGGCTGGTGAGATGGCTCAGTGGTTAAGAGTGCTGACTGCTCTTCCAAAGGTCCTGAGTTCAAATCCCAGCAACCACATGGTGGCTCACAACCATCTGTAATGAAATCTGATGCCCTCTTCTGGAGTGTCTGAAGACAGCTACAATGTACTTACATTAAATAAATATTTAATAATAAAAAAAAAGAAATTGTCTAAAATAGGTACTATATGCTACTTGATAAAAAACTCTGCAATCTGAGTCTTGTACCCACTACATACAGTACACAAAGGACAAAATTTCATGAAATCAAGTTAATTGTGAACAAGGAATCAGTTACATGTTCTGGTGTGTTAAAAAGCTTAGTCATTTGATAGGAAAGCACAAGGTGAAAAAACAAGCTGCTACAGCTTAGTTGGTAGAGTATGTCAGCATGTAGAATTTCATCTCCTCGTGGTACATGCTTCTAATCCCAGAGTTTCGGGAGTAGAGGCAGGAGGATTTAAAATTCAAGGACAGGCCAGAACACATGAAACAAAAAAACACATGGGTTTTTTTTTTGTTGTTTTAAGAAAAAAAAAAATGAAAAAAATCCTGTTACATGGGAAGCTGAACTAGCTATATCTCTGGGAGTTCAAGACCAGCCTGATGTCCATAGCAGGTTCCATTCCAGCTACGGATACATAGTAATACCCAGTCCTCAAAACAAAAAGAAAATTGTAATTGCTATGAAATGTCACATTGTTTCATAACATAGCATGTATGTATATGCCACATGTCTGAGTAGTATGGAGGTGTCAGATCACCTGGAGCTAAAATTAAAGGCCATTGTAAATGGTATGATTTGGTGAAAACAAACTCTGGGTCCGTTAAAGTAGGTGCTCTTAGTTGATGATCATTCTCTCTAGCCCCTATTTAGAACTTTTAGGAGCTCTGCTTTATCACACCTTTTTTTTAAAAAAAAGATTTATTATATGTAAGTACACTGTATTATATGTAAGTACACTGTAGTACTTCAGACACCAGAAGAGGGAATCAGGTTTTGCTAGATGTTTGTGAGCCATCATGTGGTTGCTGAGATTTGAACTCAGGACCTCAGGAAGAACAGTCAGTGCTCTTAACCACTGAGCCATTTCTCCAGCCCCCGCTTTATCACACTCTTGCTTACAAATTTTGTTTAAGCTAAGAGTGGTTTAATATCAGACTAGTTACCAAAAATCTGGCCTTTCACAGTTGATGCAGCAACTCACTGTCTCAAGATATGAACTACACGTGCAAGTCAGGCTGTGGTGGTACATACTGTAATCCCAGCAAATAAGGAAGCAGAAGCTTGAAGGTCACTTCAAGTTTGAGGCTAGCGACCTACACAAGCCCATCCTCAACCTTCCCTCACTAAAGATGAATACACAAGAAACACATTGCTGTCGTTTAGTTAACCACTGTATAAACCAGTTCTGCACTCACCCTTGCACAATAAAAAAAGGGCATATGCCATTTGTCTCTTGATCATTATTAAAAATCCTGAATTTTTGAGGTTCATAGCTTGGACAGAATAATCATTAATCTCTCCAGTTCTACTGTTCATAGAAAACCACACTGTGATGTTATTTATTATCAAGTATCTCTCATAACCCTGGAGGGTTGTTTCTCTTCTGTAAGGTCATTATGTAACTACAAAAGCCTCACACACCAAGCAAACATGTTTTAAACTCTGAGGTAACAGCCTGTTAGGTCCATCCAACAAATCTGTTAGATATTTCCAATATACCTGATACAAAAATATAGAGAAAGTAACAGAGTACCGCAATGTGATTATAAACAGACAAGTACATCAAAAGGAAAGATGACAATTTTTATTGTTACAAAACAAAACTTTGAAACTTCAGTCATTTGAGTAACTGCAAGAGCAGACTAAGGGCTTAATCCTCACACAGGCACCAAGTCAGGCACAGTAGGTAGCTACAAATCATAAGGAAAGGGTTTCTCTCCTACCTACAACACTCATCCATGCTTTGGAATTAGGCCAAAAACATCAAACCTAGCCAATTCTCATTAATCTTGGGGTTTTTTTTTTTGTTTGTTTTTGTTTTTTCGAGACAGGGTTTCTCTGTGTAGCCCTGGCTGTCCTGGAACTCACTTTGTAGACCAGGCTGGCCTCGAACTCAGAGATCCGCCTGCCTCTGCCTCCCGAGTGCTGGGATTAAAGGCATGCACCACCACGCCCGACCCTATTAATCTTGTTTTTTAAAATGGGTTCAAGGTATTAACCAAGTAAGTAAAAATCAGTCACTAAATCCTGGCCTGAGAGATCCATAGTTCTTTAAAACTAGGTAAGTGTGTACATTTCTGGGATCATGTCCCTTAAAATGCAGACTCAGACCATCATGTGAGGGGGGCCAGAGCTCCACCCAGCTCCAGCACAAACTCTTCCCTGGGCAGCAAATGGAGGTAGCAAGGCCTCAGGCTGACATCTGAAGCACTAAGCTAATGTATCTAGCAAAGGGGAGCTTCAGGAAGCACAAAATGCCACTCACCTGCGCAGTCCACAAACCTGAGGTTTCCAGGTCAAGATTTAAAGGGCACAGTGGCATATGTGAAAAGGCAGAGAATGCAATACTGTTTTGGACTACTTAGGAAGTCCGTGTTTTCTGCCTGTGCTTTCAATATTTACCCCTCCCAGTACCTCCATGCCCTCATAACAATCCTTAGTAAACAACCTGGCTAGCGTATTATTGTTTCAAGGAAGCATAGGATTAGAGGTATGTGAGAAGCACATTTATTAAAGGGAAGACTCATTAATGATATTCTAAGATTCTAAAAGTTAAGAATATCCCAGAACAAAGACCATCAAGTATCAAATCTATCCTATCTGAATTCTGGCAATAAATTGGTTCAAATACAATTGACTCAATTGTTGCTAGAAAATAACACTTTCTATTCTGCATACTACAAAATCTAATCAATTGCTAAATTTAAACCTATTAGGTTATGAATTGTGCATATGTAATTATACTTATTTAACCAAGTTGCTGCCATGGCAAGATCTCTTAAGAAACATGATCATGAATAATTAGATGGCATCTGTTACAATCACTGAAAAATTAGCTGGAAGGAATAAATACAGTATTTGGAGATAATCCCCAAAATACAGTTGACTGCTATTTATCTACTTTACTTATAGGTCTGTGAGAGGATTAATTGAACAGTTTATTCTAATAAGGTAGGCCAACAATGAATATAATATCTAATCATCCTATAGTCATAGCACTGTAACTGGAATTTTCACAAGTCTTCTAAAAGTTGGAAGTTGCCTAACATTAAAAGCTGCAGCTTTGTCCCTTGACTACCTGAATCTCTACCCAAAGCAATGAAGCCATCATTCCGTGAAGCAGCAGCCAGTGCGCAAGTCCCTGCCAGTGAGCAAAGGTGCTAGAGTGCTGTCACGTGTAAACAGTCATCCAAGATCNATTAAAAACAAGAAAATGTGTTTAATCATTTATAAACACGTTGCTTTGTCATTAAATTTCAGGCAATATGCACTCAGTTTAACTTCTGATGGTTTGGTTTTATATACTCCCCTGACCCCCCACAGGGTAGCAGATTATTAACAACAACAAAATGCTGTACTTCCTCTTCCACAGTAAGAAAAGGATGACAATTACATTGTTTTTAAATACGTATTTACTTGAAAGATTAAATAACTTAGCATAAAAGTCATATGATGATCATTAATGTAAAATGGGGCAAACCAATCATGATGCTAGCATGCCTATGTTAAGTATAGCTGAAAAGCATAAGATCTTTAGAATCCAGAATGTATTATCCTTTCGCATTGTCAACCACACAGTTTAAACAAAAATGTATTGCTCTTTAAGAATCCAACATCTGCACACATTTCATGTTTACTTCAGACATTTTATCTCCTTATTGAAATGACAATCTGATATATACCCATTACTTTAAAATGGATGGGTATTGAAGTATTTCATACTTCAAAGTCCCTAAAATGTATGGTGTTGATTAATCCTGTTGATGTGATATAATTCCACTGAAAACTTTTTAGAATTACCTTCGTCCTTCTAGGCCTTTCACAGGTGCTGGCCAAGTCCTATGACTTAAGAACCTTGGCAACATGCACACAACATTCTTAAGAGTGTTAAGTGTCTTAATAGCAGACAGAACTTGTTTCAAAAGGGAAATCTCTCGAAATAATTAAGACTCAAGCGTTTGCTAATATTTTTCCTTATTAGCGTGGCAATATAAGAAGGATTTGTTCTCATTAGAGCTTCCATATATCACAGAAACTAAAAGCCCAGATATTTGCAGACATCATAAAATTAGAATTTCATGCAATTTAATAGCCATATGTGTAGTTCAAAGAAGCTGTAGGTACTACCTTAGCCCTGTCCTTGAGACACCAACTCATTCATCTTTGCAGCTGGCATTTCATTGTATTTTGGTTTGTGACTGGAAATACAGTTGGCTTTTCTTTTCTGCAGAACAAGATTACAGGGATGGGCCATACCATTAAACATATCGTCAGAACATATCTTAGGAATCATAATGGAAAAGAGGCCATTCTCACAAATGGAAGCACATTCTACACAAAGGAGCCTCTGACAAACCTCTTCTCCTTCCAATTCATTCTCACGAAAAATTCCAGGCATGATAGCTGTAGTAGAAAGTCACCCTTCGAGCTGAAACCACCACACCAGTGCTGCACTGTGGTCCATCCAAATCATGGTTAGCAAATTCCAGCTTATAGTTAAGAAATAACTGAGATAAAACCTATTCTGTGTTTGATTCTATTTATTCCTGTTTATGTTAGTGCACGCAGTTTGTGATGACTAAAATGATTATTTAGTCTTTGGATTGAGAAATGGCCCGAAGCAGCAAGGCTCTTCCTCCTTTAACATCACTGACAATGTGGGTAACCTGTGGAACTGACAGGGTTTCGTACTAGATGCATGCAGCTCTGACAGAAATCAGTTTGCCAGTCTCACATGCTTTACTCTGAATTCCACTAATGTAACAAGCTAATGGAGCTGTATATAGGGATGTAGTTTCATTAAGCTTTACTTACAAAGTTGACAGTAATGCTGTTTTTTTAATTTGCAAACAACTTCCTGTCTTTAAGAAATCCTAATTGGCAGGAACTGACCTAACCAATAGACCTAGTTAGTAAAGCACTTTGCATAAAGGTGCTTATGTATGCATTAACCATCAATATAAGGGCTCAAACAAAATCCTTCCTTTAATACAAACGTGAGCAGTGTTTGTAAATGCTCCATTTAAAGTGAGTGGGTAGGGAAAGTTTAGAAAAATCCAAGTAATAAAATGTATTCAATTACTTGGCAGTTAAAAAGCTAATGCAACAATGTTACATTAAGATAAAAAACAGTATTCAAAAGCAATTCAAATACCGAAAGGGTTCAAATTGAATATTTTATTAACATGGTAGTTGTCTTTTTAACATGTGCAGACACACTCGCACACTCAGAATCATCTGCCTGGGGGGAAAAAGACTAACTATGCCTAAGAGGAAAATGAAAATTAAAAAAATTCCTGTAGGTTTTCATTATTGTAGGCAATTATGTCCACATCACTCACAAAGCTATTGCCAAATCTGTCCAAGGAAGCAAAGTTTGAAAGGGGGGCAAAAATCTTGGGAAAATTCAACAGTGGCATAGCAGAGCTCTCAATATGAGAAAGCTGATATAATGTGGACGTTTGCTGTGAATTTTCTTTGCAAAGTATGGGGAGAGGTTTGTCAATGAGCAGAAAGTAAGAGAAGGCGGTGTGAAGTAGGCTTTTGCAGTCAGTTTTCCTCACAGTATTGTGCAGGGTCATCAAGGAAATGCTTAGTCTTTCTCTGGAACCAGTTTCAGAACTTTTCCAATCGCAATGGTCTTACCTAGAAATGAGATTTTGAGGGAAAAAAAAAAAAAAAGAAAAGAAACGTCTTTCAGTAGTTAACAGCAAGTTTATGTAATGTAAAGAAAATTTTGTCAGCCGGGCGTGGTGGCGCACGCCTTTAATCCCAGCACTCGGGAGGCAGAGGCAGGCGGATTTCTGAGTTCGAGGCCAGCCTGGTCTACAAAGTGAGCTCCAGGACAGCCAGGGCTATACAGAGAAACCCTGTCTCGGAAAAGAAAAAAAAAAAAAAAAAAAAAAAGAAAATTTTGTCATTGTGCAAATTCCTGATTTACTCTCTTTGTTCACCCAAGCCATGGTACTTGGTCATTTTAAATGAGTCTTAGTGGGAAGTGGCCTACAACAGCAGATACCACTAGATGATAAAATTAATAAACTACAGCACATTCAACATGGCTAAACTTAAAAGAATCTGCTAAATAAAGCAAAATAAAAAGGGTCACAAAGCAACTCAAAAGGAAACCTATCCCTAAGTGATTATAAAGACAGAGCATGTGGCTCAGTGAAAACATTCTCCAGGAGCATGCCTGTGGACTTAATAGAAGGACAAAACCACATTCATGATTCATTACTCGGGACTCATGAAAAGCCTAAACTATTATCTTCCTGCATCCTTGTAGGGAGCCATTCAACCTCTCTTTAAAGACGGCATCGACCGATTCAGCTGTTCTGGCATAAACGACTCTTAAATTGGCATTAGGCAGTGTGAGCTGTTTGATCTTGAGCCCGAGAACGCCTGGTGTAGTCACTCGAGAGCCAGAGGGCAGTTCGGTGATTGGCCAGGACAGGGCTTAAGTGGCTGCTTCTGGGGAGGCTCTGGGCCGGCCTTTTGCCATTCGTCATGCACCATTGGCCCTGTCAAGTTCCTGAGTAAACTGTCCTGAGAAGAAACCTGGTTTGTCCCACGTCTTATTCCCGCTGGACGGGGTAGGCGCGAGACACATCCTTCCTTTCTTTTCTTCTTCCTGATCTGATTTTGTCAGGCTCTATGGGCACAGGGCAAATACCTGTAATTCTAGCACCTGGAATCCTGAGTTCAAGGCTAGCTGGGTCTTACATAGAAAGGATGTCTCAAAAACAAACAAGCAAAAACCTGTTAAACCATTAAGTATAATGTCACTATCAACAAGTTAGGAAGATAAAGCTAGTCGAGCTTTGGGGGAAAAAAGTAACATCAAGAGGTTTTTTTTTTGGGGGGGGGGGCAGAGAGTGGGTTCGAGACAGGGTTTTCTCTGTATAGCCCTGGCTGTCCTGGAACTCACTTTGTAGACCAGGTTGACCTCGAACTCAGAAATACACCTGCTTCTGCCTCCCAAGTAACATCAAGAGTTACATACTAGCCAGGCGTGGTGGCGCACTTTTAATCCCAGCACTCGGGAGGCAGGCGGATTACTGAGTTCGAGGCCAGCCTGGTCAAACTCAGAGAAACCCTGTCTCGAAAAGAAAAAAAAAAAAAGAGTTTTATACTGTATTCTCCACCATGGTTTAATATTTACTAAGTACCATGTTAAATCAGGGTTATCGGTATTTTCTATTTAACTACAGAGCTTTCTGTAGTTTTCTAGTTGCTAGACATGGGGATTCCCACTTGAAATCCCAGCAGCACTCAGGAAGCCAAGGCAGCAGGATCGCAGTGAGTTGGAGGCCAGCACAGGCTCCACTATGAGAGCCTGCATCAAAACAACACATGATGTTGGGCATACAGTGTGGCCTGTGGAGTGCTGTGGGGCATAGATGACTCCCAGCACTGGCAAAGCAGAGGCAGGAAGATCACAAGTTCAGGGTCATCAGATCACCTTAAGTTTGAGGACAGTTTGGACTACTTGAAACCTCATTTAAAAAATAAAGTCAAACAAACAAAAAAAAAAGTTTTAGAAACATTAGACCACAAGAAAATGTTCCAAAACAATCATTCCATTTTCAGATCAAGGAATTTTTGGACCATTAAAAGAAAGTTATCGGGCTGGTGAGATGGCTCAGCGGGTAAGAGCACCCGACTGCTCTTCCGAAGGTGAGAAGTTCAAATCCCAGCAACCACATGGTGGCTCACAACCATCTGTAATGATCTGGCTCCCTCTTCTGGAGTGTCTGAGGACAGCTACAGTGTACTTACATATAATAAATAAAATAAATCTTAAAAAAAAAAAAGTTATCAATCAAAGGTAGTATAGAAATGGATGCCCTCCAGAATGTGAATTACATATTAAATTAAAATAAAAAAATTAAGCCACATAACCCTTCTATTCTTTATACTTATAAAAGTCTTCATTATAGAAATATCTTAGTAAATTTATTTTTTTCAAACATAGAACATTACTGGTAGTATATAATTCTGTTTTTTAATTCAAAAACAGAACATAAATCTGGGTTTTCTTTGAATCTACTGCAATAAGAACAGTACTTACATAATGTTGATTACTAAAGCCTGACACCAGAGACATTTAAAAATGCTTACCCTCATCTCTTAAGGTAAAACGTCCCATCTGAGGGAAGTCCTTAAAGGTCTCCAGGCAGATGGTTCCTGCTGTCCTTAAACGCGCAATGCATACTTGATCTTGTTTTACAAAACGGGGTCGAGTCTTACTTTTCTCTCCTGATTTCTTGTCTACCAAGCAGATTAAGGCCTAGCCAAGAAAAGAGGGTAAAAAAAAATTAAAATGTTAAAATATAAATAACTCTAAACATATAAATAACTGTAACCTGAGCATAGTATTGAATACCTGTAATCCTAATGCTTGAGAAGCCAAAGCAGGAGGAGGATGAGTTCTAAGCCAGCCTGAGCTACATAGTGGGACCCTGTCTCAAAATAACAACAACAAAAGACAGCATGCTAGCTTTTCAGGTAAAAGCCCTTGCCACAGAAGTTTCTTGACCTGAGTTTGGTCCTCAAAGTGGAAAAAGACAAATGACTCCAAAAAGTTGTCCTCTGACTTCTGTCCATGAACCACCACACTCCCTCCTCCCAGATTGGGAAAAAAAAAAAAATCTATTAATAATGCTAATCAGAAGTTATCCAGACACAACATTGTTAAAACCCAAATAAATAAGCAAATGTGTTATCCTAAAAACCAAACTCACTGTTATTTCGACTTCTTCGATACAGGTATGAATATGCAGCACGGCATTGTACCCCGGGCAGATGATGGACTTGTGCTCTATAATCACTATCTGTCAAATTAAAAACAAAAGAAAATCCTCATAACTTTGTCGTCAATGCCCTAAAGGTATAATATCCCAAGCAGTAACAGTACTCACTGTCTTTTTCTGTACTTCTACCTTGTTACTCTGTTGATAGGATAATTCAAGGTGTCCAACCTCAGCTCTACCATACCCAGTGCCCAGTATGGAAACGGGCAAGTGCCTGGTAGATGTCAGTTCAACAGACAGACTAAGAAGCCTTCACTGTATATCACCCATGGAATACAAGAACACATTACCTAGATGTGAGCCTCCCATAGCTTATCCATTTCTCAATACTCAAGGCAGTCAGTAAACAAGAGAATGTATTTGGCATTAAAAAACAAAAACTTAAGTCATATGTTTTTGGGGGAAGGATTAAGGTTTATATTTGAGTTTATGTGTATTAGTCTTGCCTGCATTGTTTTGTCTGTGCACCACCTGCAAACCTGGTACATGAGAAGATCAGAAAAGGGTGCTAGAACACATGGAATTGGAATTATAGGTAGTTCTAACCTGCAGGTACTTGGAACCGCTGTGAGAGCAGCAAGTCTCTAGCTCCCTCAAAAAGTTCTGTTAATAGTACCAGTCATTTGTTCTTACTCTCCCAAGATGGTCAGGTTAAATATAAGCGAGACCTAAGTCTAAAACCTTTACAAAGTAAACATTACTTACATTTTACCAACAAACCAAAAATAAAATTAAATTTACAAGAAAATACTACCTGGTAAATTTTTTTTTAAAAAAAGATTTATTGTCGGGCAGTGGTGGTGCACGCCTTTAATCCCAGCACTCGGAAGGCAGAGGCAGGCAGATTTCTGAGTTTTAGGCCAGCCTGGTCTACAAAGTGAATTCCAAGACAGCCATGGCTACACAGAGAAACCCTGTCTCGAAAAACCAAGAAAGATTTATTTATTTATTATTATATTTAAGTATACCATAGCTGTCTTCAGACACTCCAGAAGAGAGTGTCAGAGCTCGTTACAGATGGTTATGAGCCACCATGTGGTTGCTGAGGTTTGAACTCAGGACCTTTGGAAGAGCAGCCGGTGTTCTTAACCACTGAACCATCTCTCCAGCCCCTACCTGGTAAATTCTTACAGCATCTTGAAACTGTGAGATACTATAGTTGTACAAATGAGTTCCTCTGATACAGGTCATGTGGCATGTCACAAATACTCAGGACAAAGGCAGTGAAATCAAGTTTTAACAACCATGAAGATGAATGTAGTAACTTCTTTACCTGGGCATCAAATGTGCGTCCAGAATGACAAAGATTATTAAGATCACACAGGATGAATCCTGGAAGAATCTCTTCCTCTTCAATTCCTTTCAGTCTGATTTTGAGGTTTTCACCTGGAGCTACAGAGTCCGTTTCTACATCATCAGAAAGTATTCCAAGAACTTCCACGTTATGCTTAAAAAGAAACCAAAGTTGGAAGTTTTCTGACACATGCACATTTTATAAGATATAAAATGACCTTGATGTTTATTAAGAAGCTACAAATCTAAAAGTCAAAATAAAAATAAAATATTTTAGCCAGAAATAAACTTGAGGAAGAGAAAGGGGATCCATCTTGGCTTGTCAGACAAGCACTCTTGTCACCTGCTGCACGGTTGAAAATGTCACAACTTGTTATTTTTAAACAACACATTCTAACAACTTCTAAGTAGAATACAGAACAAACTTCATTTTCAAAATTAAACCATTGTGATAATAAGTACTGTCAACCTGACAACGTCTAGAATCACTAAGAAGTAAATGTCCAGGTACACCTGTGAGGGATTAGCCCTTGGGCATGCTTGAACATAAGTACCTTAAGTTAACTGATGTGGGAAGAATCCTCTTTACTGTGGCTGAGGTCATTCTGAGCCGGGGAACTACACTACAACGTGGAGAACGTGAGCTGAGCACTAAGATCTAGCCTCTGATGGCAAATGCGTTGTGATAGAGCAGTGGCTTCCTTGACTCTCCTGCCACGATGGACTGAACCCTTTAACTAAGAAGAGCTGAATTAAAGCCTTGCTTCACTCAGCTCCCCAAACTATTGATTTAAGCATGAGTGTTTTACCTGAATGTGTGTATGTGCCCCACATGTGTGCAGTGCCTGTGCCTGAAAAGGTCAGCAGTGATCACATCAGATGCCCTGGAACTGGAGTGATGTGGGAGTCACTTTGTCACTGCTGGGAACTGAACAGGTCGTCAGCAGGAGCAAGTGCTCCTTAACCACTAACCATCTCTTCAGCCTCACTGCTTTGGTTTTAGAAAATTCCTTTCATTTATATATAGCACTCATCTCTGTGTGTAGAGTGCAGTGTATTGCATGAATCAGGTTCCCTTTAAGGGCTGCGTCACCTCTCCAGCTCCTTCTTTGAGTGGTTTTTCTCAGAGTATTTTATCAGCCACAGGAAACTAAGACAAACATCAAATTTAATAACTGGATTTTAACTCTCTTTTTCCCCACAGCAGGTCAATCTTCAATTAAGCAGGTATTTTTGAAAGTTATTTTAACAAGTGAATTTTTATTTTTATTTATTTATTTATTTTTTTTTTTTTTGGTTTTTCGAGACAGGGTTTCTCTGTGTAGCCATGGCTGTCCTGGAACTCACTTTGTAGACCAGGCTGGCCTCGAACTCAGAAATCCACCTGCCTCTGCCTCCCAAGTGCAGGGATTAAAGGCATGCGCCACCACGCCCAGCACAAGTGAATTTTTAAAATGTATTGTGTAGGCCGGAAAGATGGCACAGTAGTAAGAGCACTTGCTGCTCTTCCAGAGGACCCATCATCAATTCCCAGCACCCACGTGGCAGCTCATAATTACCCTATAATTTCATTCCATGGCTGCTGTGGCACCAGGCATACATAATGCATAGATGCAGGCAAAGCATTCATATATACAAAATAAGAACTGGACAGTCTACAAAGTGAGTTCCAGGACAGTCAGGGCTATACAGAGAAAATTGACCATAGAATTGGTCACAAAACAGGCCTCAACAGATACAAAAATATTGAAATAATCCCATGCATCCTATCAGATCACCAGAAAGTAAACCTGATCTTCAATAACAATATAAATAAAAGAAAACCCACTTTTACTTGGAAGCTGAACAACACGCTACTCAATGATAACTTGGTCAAGAAAGACAGACAGGAAGGAAGGAAGGGAGGGAGGGAGGGAGGGAGAGAGAGAGAGAAAGAAAAAGAAAGAAAGAAAGAAAGAAAGAAAGAAAGAAAGGACTTTTTAGAGTTTAATGAAACATGTTTCTTGGTATAATTTAATACTTCAAAATAAAAATCATCAAATCTAGCTTTAAACCCACTAAGAGAATTTGTTTGTTTTTAATGTGTATCTAGTTTGGGCGTGGGTGGGCATTGGTGTGCATGGTACATGTGGAACAGAGGTCAAAGGACAACTGTGGAGTGTTTCTCTCCTTTTTCTTTATGTGGGTTCTAGGTATCAAGGGTCAAATCTTTTATATACTGAGTCACCCTGCCAGCCCTTAAATATTTTGTCTTTTGTTTTTTTTGGATTGGAGACAGAGTTTTTCTGTGTAGCCCTAGAACTCACTCTGTAGACCAGGCTGGCTTCAAACTCAGAAATTAGTCTACCTCTGCCTCCTGAGTGCTAGGATTAAAGGTATGTGCCACTACCTCTGACTTAATTTTTTATGTTAATTTTTTTTCTTTTTAAGATTTTGCACTACCACACCCAGCTCTGAAATATTTAATTGTAAACTACATTTTAAAAAAAGCTTTATTTATATTGATGTGTATACCATACCAAGTGAGTACAGATGCCCAGAAAACCCAGAGAACATTATGGAACCAGAGACAAGAAGATTTGTAAGCCGCCCAAATTGCTGGAACTAAATTCTGGTACTCTGCAACAGCAGCAAGCACTCAATCATCATCTTGAGCCCCTAAAATGTACTATCTTTAAGCATAAAGCTGGTAGTAGTAAGGTCATAAATGAACGGGTGAAGTTAACACTGCTAAGCAATTCAAAACTGGACTCTTCTCATGTTGCAAATATAAAATTACACATTCTCAATAAACAACAATGCATTATTATCTCTAAGCACCATACCATTATTTCTAAGAATCTCACATAAAGGGCTGGGACTATAACTCAGTGGCAGAATGCCTGCTCAGCACATACAAACCCTTGGGTTCAACTTCCAGCACAACAAAAATAATATCTGACTTTTTGTAGTTGGCTTTCACTTTATATAATACCTTCTTAAGTTTGTCCATGTTGGAGCATGTTATAGTTTTCTTTTCTTGAAAGGATAGTGAGATTATTTTTTAATCTTTTACAGATGGTTGTGAGCCACCTGACATGGGTGCTGGGAATGGAGCTCAGACATTCTGGAAATGCTGAGCTAGCTCTACAGTCCTAACGTATCAAGAATCTTATTAAGTGAAAGAAAGACGAACAAAGAAAATTTTCAGCTAATGAGGTCCTAAATGAACTGCCACGTATTCTAGAGCATAGCTGAATGATTTTCTACTGTATATACATGCCACATTTTGGCCATTTCAGAGCAGTGCTACTATGAGCATAGTTATTCAAATAACTCAGGCACACTACAGGTTCAGAGAAACTTCTCCACCAACACATTACAAAATGATCTTTAAGGATTGGGGATTTAGGTCAATGCTCAAGTGCCCAACTAAAAAGAGCTCAGGTAGGTCCTTAGCTTGGGGCTGGGAGTTTTGTTTTTTACTAATAACACCCCAAAATTAATAATATTTTCCTGAAAGTACAACCATGGATATACTATCTTGTGGCATCTGAATGGCCACAGACACAGAGACACATAGGCACACCAGGCTAGAGAGCCTGAGTTTTCTTTCATGGCTCACTTAATTTGTGTTAAGTAAAGCAGTTACTTAACCACTGCAAATTCCTTATTTTATTTGCCTCTATTGAGAGTGGGACAGGTTGATAGTTTCAAACCAACATGCTGTACCTTCTTCCTTTTTTTTAAAGCAAGATTTATTTATTTAATGTATCTGTAGTACACTGTAGCTGTCTTCAAACACACCAAAAGAAGGCATCAGATCCCATTACAGATGGTTGTGAGCCACCATGTGATTGCTGGGAATTGAACTCAGGACCTCTGGAAGAACAGTCAGAACCATCTTTCTAGCCCCATGTTGTACCTTCTAACAGGGTCAGCTAACCCTTTGTTTGTTACAAACAAACAAACAAACAAACAAAAAAGGGTTTTTTGTTGTTGTTTGTTCATTTTTTTAGATGGTTCTTGCTGTCCTGAAACTTTACAGATCAAGCCATTCTCTGCCTCCCACATGCTGCGATTAAAGGTGTGCCTCCACTGCCCAGCTTCTATTTGTTCTTTAATTTCACCTATGATTAACATAATAATTATTACTTATAAAACCTATTTGTTTTAGTGGAAACTCCTAAGTTTTTGAAAAGTTTGGGCTCTGCGAACATTTTCAAGAGATTAAAGTAAGACAACACATACTCACGCTTACCTTATTTGGCATCATTACAAGCTGCTGGCCTTTACAAATAGATCCAGATTCCAGCTTTCCCAGGACCACAGTCCCCATATCCTATTCAAATTTAGGATAAAAAAGAAAAAGTAAAAACTTTCAAGACTTTTATTGCTGATTATAGCAGGTGAATAACCTAAAGTGAAGTTCTATGGGAATTAATTATCTATCATGGAAAAATAATTAGCTTAGTAAGTGACAGAATGCTTCCAATCACTCTTAAACACAGAGAAGGTAACAAATACTCCATAATAATTTGTATCTTAGGCCTGAGTACACTTGAATTTTATGTTGGAAGATCTAAATGTACAAATCTAGAAAAACTAGTTAATTGTAAACTGATCAAAGGATAAAAGACTTCAACCTAAGTCAGACATGACATGAATTGTTACTGTCACAATCTAAAGGTTGGGCTAAGGGCTTGGGATGTAGCTCAGTGCAGACAGCTTGCCTGATGTGCTGGCTTACTATACTGCAAAACAAAAGTACCTATGAGGGGCTGCTGAGATGGCTCAGCGGGTAAGAGCACCCGACTGCTCTTCCGAAGGTGATAAGTTCAAATCCCAGCAACCACATGGTGGCTCACAACCATCCGTAACGAGATCTGGCTCCCTCTTCTGGAGTGTCTGAGGACAGCTACAGTGTACTTACATACCTAAGAAACAACTGAAAGTCCAACTGAAACCATGGAAGCCAAATTTTTGTAGATGATTGAGATTTATGGGATTGTTTTTGTGGAGACAGGGTCTCAATGTGTGGCCCCAGGCTAGCCTAGAATTTGCTATGTAAACCTTGCCGGGCGTGGTGGAGCACGCCTTTAATCCCAGCACTCAGGAGGCAGAGGAAGGTGGATTTCTGAGTTTGAGGCCAGCCTGGTCTACAGAGTGAGTTCCAGGACAGCCAGGGCTATACAGAGAAACCCTGTCTCAAAAAAGCAAAACAAAACAAAACAAAACAAAACCAAAAAAAAGGAGAACAAACAACAACAACAAAAAATCCACCTGTCTCTGCCTCCCAAGTGCTAAAATTAAATACATGCACTACCACACCCCACTTTGACCAAAAAAAAGCCCTCATGTATTGGTACTATTTAACTAAATGCACTCTTCTTGCAAGGTTACTTTATCAATAGCTACCACTTTTAATGTGAAAAATCTTTCACACAGCCTTTTCATTGTATTATTATTACAGCTAAAAAATGAGTCACTGAAAATATCCAAGCTAAGCTGAAAATCATGGCCTTCCATAAACATTCAAAAGAATAACAACATTTTTTATATTATTATTTATTTTTTCTATAACTTATAACAAAAGACAATGATTTCATCTCCCCTAAAATACAGTAACTAAGTTATTTGAAGTACCTTGTACTTATCGACAATTGGCAGCCTGATTGGTCCATCAACTGATCTATTGAAGTTTGGCAAATTATCCAGATATGGAATAAATGGTAAGCCACTGAGAACAGAACAGTATCAATTAAAGAAAGTAAACACAATACTTTTTGAAAATCTAAGTTGTATTACTATAATTTAAACAAAAATGACATTTTCCCTTGTACGTTTTTTCATTTAATATATTTCCTTTTCATGAAACTTACACCTTAGAAAACTAAAATAAAACAAAATACCTTACTTTAAAAAAAAAAAAACCCCTTGGCCAGATATAATGATACAACCCTGTAATCCCAGCACTTGGGACACTTAGACAAGAGGGTAATAAATTCAAGGCTAACCTGGGCTACATAGTGTGATTATTGTCTCAAAATAGAACACCCAGAACCTGAGTGTTTACTAATTGTTACTTACTGAGTGTGTTTGTGTGTCTTTGTGTGTCGGTGTGTGTCTTGTGCATATGGGGTCTGAAGGCAGTTTGAAGAGTCCGTCTCTCCTTTATGGTCTGGACCTTGGCAGCAAGCACCCTGAGCGGCTGAACTGTTCTGGTCCAGTTTCCCCATGGTTTACATGACGTTAGAAAGGTTCTACGACAGCCTACCTTGTAATATCAACTCCATAAGGACAGGGAACATAAGGCTTTGCTGTGTCTTCTAGACTCGCCTCAAGCTCAATCCTGCTTCAAGTGCTGGGATTACAGGCAGGCACCAGATGCCTATCATCTATTTCTACTTTCAGGTACAAGATTTCATGCATTGTAAAATTTAAAATCAGAGTTTCATAATCCAACTTCTCCTGTGTGAGGCAACAGTGTCTAGCAAGGCTGTCTGCTTCAGAGTAATTACAAACTAATCCTAAAATAATATGTGTGGAAGTTCAGGAGACTCACAATAGCCAAAGAGAAGAAAGAAAAAAGGGGAGAGAGAGAGAAAAAAAAAAAAAGAAGAAAGCAAGGTAAGAAAAGGGGTTGAGGGGCTGGAGAGATGGCTCAGAGGTTAAGAGCGCTGACTGCTCTTCCAAAGGTTATGAGTTCAACAACCACATGGTGGCTCACAACCATCTGTAATGGACCTAATGCCTTCTTTTGGTGTGTCTGAAAACAGGTGCAGTGTACTCACATACATATGATAAAACTTAAAAAACAAACAGAAAAGAGTTAAAAAAAAAAAAAAAGCCAATTTCCAAGTTCTAGAGTAAGCAAGACTGTACAAAACTAAGATCTCTTTTCAGTTACTATTAAGATATATCCATCCTCCCTTTAAAACAAAAGTCAGAAAGGTTACTCACATGTACCAAGGACAGAAATCTGATTGCTCTTTAAGATTTGCTCCTGTCAGTCCTGAGCAGGGCATAAAATGAATGTCCTTTTTGGGATTGAAGCCAACTTTTTTCAAAAATGGTACTAGTTTCTCTTTACATTCTTCATACCTATAAATATTTAGAAATAAATCAATTATGCCAACTAGACAAACTCTACTTTCATCAGTAGACAAATTAAGCTTAAAAAACTGGAAGAAGCCGGCGTGGTGGCGCACGCCTTTAATCCCAGCACTTGGGAGGCAGAGGCAGGCGGATTTCTGAGTTGGAGAGAGGCCAGCCTGGTCTACAGAGTGAGTTCCAGGACAGCCAGGGCTACACAGAGAAACCCTGTCTCGAAAAAACAAACAAACAAACAAACAAACAAAACTGGAAGAAACAATGCAAGCAGTAACAACAGTCACTTTACTGACTGTAAAAGCCAGCACAGCATCTAAGCTTACCTCTCATTGCTCCAGTTTACTGTTGGATCATCCATCTTATTAATAAGCACAATTAAGTGTTTGACACCTGCTGTCTTTGCCAACATTGCATGTTCTCTTGTCTGTCCTCCCTTTTCAAATCCAGTTTCAAACTCTCCTTTCCTGGCTGAGATTACCTATTCCAAGAAACCAAGTAATTTATTTCCAAGTGCCATGCCATAATATCAAAACAAATAAATATGGATCCTTTTTTTTTTTTTTTTTTTGAGACAGGGTTTCTCTGTGTAGCGTTGTGTGTCACCTCTTAATGTATTTTTAATAAGTAAATAATAAACAGTTCTTGGGCAGATAAGAGTGACAGAAATGAATACTGTGTGTGACTAGGCTATTAATAAAGATGTACAGAACAGAAATGTCTTTCTTACCAGTACAGCCAAGTCAGCTTGAGAGGCACCACCAATCATATTTGGGACAAAACTCTTATGGCCAGGAGCATCTAGAATTGTAAAATGCTTCTTTTCCGTTTCAAAATAGGCACGACCCACCTCTACTGTTTTGCCCTTGTCTCGTTCTTCCTGATTTGTGTCTAAGGCCCAAGACAAGTACCTGGAAAGATTTTTAAAGAATATATGATTATCTTTAAAAGTATTCTTTACAACTAAATATGTGATTAAATGTGACAACCAGTTTCATGTCCACTATTCATCTGCATCATAACACTAGTAAAACAAAAAAAGAATTCAATATGAGTTGAACTGAGCATTTCCATAGTCAACTAGTCTATAAGCAAACATTATTCATAAAGGTAAAACAGGGACACTGAGGCAAGAGGATATAGAATGTTTGAGACCATCCTGAGCTACATATCAAAATCTATAAGAAAGGTGACAGAAGCCAGGCGTGGTGGCACACGTCTTTAATCCCAGCACTTGGGAGGCAGAGGCAGGCAGATTTTTTAGTTCGAGGCCAGCCTGGTCTATAATATGAGTTCCAGGACAGCCAGGGCACACAGAGAAACCCTGTCTTGAAAAACAGAAAAAAAAAAAAAAAAGAAAGGTGACAGAAAAAAGGAAAAACAAGGATGAGTCACAGTGCTAACATTGTGCTTTGAATGAACTGTCTCCCTCCCTCCGTCTTGGGCAATGACTTGGGTCCACAGTAGCGCTGTTTAGGGAAGCTTAAATAGGGTATGGCTGTGTCAAAAGTGAAATGTTATTGAAAACTGGCTTGGAGAATTTAAAGCTTTACAGTTTCTGGTTTGCTCTCAGCTTGCTGTTACGATCACAGTGGCTGCAGCTGTTAAGCCTCTCAGCCACATAGAGTTATATCCTTCTAGAACAATAGTCCAAGTAATTTTTCCTTCAATAAGTTGCTCTGGTCACAGTGTTTAATCACAGCAAGAGAAAAATAATTAATACAACTAAATCCAAAATCCGACATCACAGAGTGAGATAACCGTCCTTTCTTCACTTTTCTGAACTATATGAAAGAATACAAATGTTGCAAAAACAAGGGCACATGAGCCAGAGAGAGTAGTTCTGATCTGTAGCCCGATACCATAATCATTTATAAACTATGAAGGAATAAATTTGAGGCCAATCCAGGCTACAGAATGAGAACTTCTCAAAAAAGCATATTTTTTCCCAGAAGACCACCATTCACATCATGTTGGAACTGTGGTTACTAATTAAAATTATTGATATTAGGCGTGGTGGTGCACACCTTTAATCCCAGCACTCGGGAGGCAGAAGCAGGCGGATATTATTTCACTGTGTAAGAATTATATAATTCTATAGAAATTATTTCAAAACACGCATGGTAAAAGCTTGTAATCTTTTTAGTCTAATACTAATTAAGACTTGTTTCATTTGCTAGTTGTGGTGACACACCCCTTCAATCGTAGCACTTGGGAAACAGAAAGATCTCTGAATTCAAAGCTAGCCTGCTCTCTGTATTGAGTTCCAGGCCAACTAGAGTGAAATAGACTTTTGTTCCAGTAACAACAATAATCAAATCATCAAACAGAGAAATGTGGTCCTTTCTGAAGGAAAGACTAGAGGATGTGGTATCCCAGTGAAGGGCTGCAACCTTTTCTCTCCAAAAGTGCTAGACACTGAACCCAAGCTTCTCTCTCACCCAGGCATTACTCTACAAGGTACCTATACTCCCATGTCCATAAAGTTTAGAATCACAGTAAGTAAGGTTACAAAACTTACACACACACTTTGTTCTTTGCTACTGGAAGGTAAGAACTATCACTAATTCCCCTTTCCCGTCCAGTGCTTATTCACATTACACATTATCATCACAAATCCTATGGACAACTGTATTTCTTTTCTCTCCAAATGCCACTGCAATGTTAAGTTCATTCCTGCTTATTATAAATTTTATAAATACAATCTATTTTTCTCCTTTGGTTTTTTTTGAGACAGGATCTCTCTGTGTAGACCTGGCTGTCCTGGAATTCACAAGAGAGCTGCCTGCTTCTGCCTCCCAAGTTCTGGAATGAAAGGCATGGGCCTTCATTGCCGAGCAATATAATTGTAATCTTTTATTATTTTTTTTTTATTTTATTTATTATATGTAAGTACACTGTAGCTGTCTTCAGACAATCCAGAAGAGGGCACCAGATCTTGTTACGGATGGTTGTGAGCCACCATGTGGATGCTGGGATTTGAACTTATCACCTTTGGAAGAGCAGTCGGGTGCTCTTACCCGATGAGCCATCTCACCAGCCCCCCCCCCTTTTTTTAATATTTCAGTTTTTTTTTTTTTTTGGTTTTTCGAGACAGGGTTTCTCTGTATAGCCCGGGCTGTCCTGGAACTAGCTTTGTAGACCAGGCTGGCCTCAGAAATCCGCCTGCTTCTGCCTCCCGAGTGCTGGGATTAAAGGTGTGCGTCACCACGCCCGGCTGTAATCTTTTAATAGTTATATAATTATTCAATTAAATGGAGGACTTATAATTTATTAAACATTTCTCTCACTACTAGATGTTTACATGACTCCCAAATTTCCTTTGCATATGTTATAAATCATAAGGAGCAAGTCTCTATGAATGATGTAAAAAAAAGAATTTTACCTTTAATATGCAGTATTTTAAACAGAAGAATTTGTTTAAAATCATTTTATTTCCATAGGGCCTCACTATTGTTACTATTGTGTACTGGCTGGTTTTGTGTGTCAACTGGACATGTAATTATCAGAGAAAGAAGCTTCAGTTGGGGAAATGCTTCCATGAGATCCAACTGTAAGGCATTTTCTCAATTCGTGATCAAGGGAGGAGGGCCCGTTGTGAGTGTTGCCATCTCTGGGCTGGTAGTCTTGGGTTCTATAAGACAGCAGGCTGAACAAGCCAGAGAAAGCAAGCCAGTAAGGAACATCCCTCCATGGCCTCTGCATCAGCTCCTGCTTCCTGACCTGCTTGAGTTCCAGTCTTGACTTCCTTTGGTGATGAACAGCAGTATGGAAGTATAAGCTGAATAAACCCTTTCCTCACCAACTTGCTTCTTGGTCATGATGTCTGTGCAGGAATAGAAACCCTGACTAAGACACCCAGGCTGGCCTCAAGCATCCAGAGTAATGGGACAATAGGCATACTGGCTGGAAATACATATTTGAACAGATTACAAGAACACTGAGGGTACTGTGTTTCCTTAAAATTAACTCATAGTATCATAAAAGTTTACTGTACCAAGTTTCTCTGTTTTTTTCTTTAGCTTCTCGTTCATATTTCTCAAGTGTCCTTTTGTCGACCATTCCAGTCAAATACCTGAAAATGGTGAAAGACAGAAAAGAGTATGGTTAAGTACTCAGCAGATAAGGAAAGTGCTAGAGCACTTGAAGGGATCCTGCAATTAAGAAAAACAGCTATTAGCCGGGCGTGGTGGCACACGCCTTTAATCCCAGCACTTGGGAGGCAGAGGCAGGCGGATTTCTGAATTCGAGGCCAGCCTGGTCTACAAAGTGAGTTCCAGGACAGCCAGGGTTATACAGAGAAACCCTGTCTCGAAAGACCAAAAAAAAAAAAAAAAACAGCTATTTAAAAATAGATTTCCCTTTATGTATCTTGTGTGTGTGCAAGTCAGAGGACAGTCTGTAGCAATCAGTCTTCCTCATGTACCATGTGGGTCCCAGGGACTGAGTTCAGGAGGTTAGCTTTGATCACCTTTGCCCACTAGGCCATCTCACTAGCCAAAACTCCCAGCTCTTTTAAAGTAAATGTACCATCCATTGAGCTAGTTTAAATATAAAGAGTATTTTATCATTTCAAATTATTACATAAAAACAAAAGTACTTCATAATGAAAACTGACAGTTTGTACCTTACCAAGGTATCCTCAGCTCACATTGTTAGTACTTTATAAAACAGCCTGAATATGTAAAATATTGTTGATATCACAATTCCCAACAGGACAAAACATATAGCATTTTTTTTTCTTTTTCTTTTTCTTTATTCTTTTGGTTGAGACAGGGTTTCTCTGTGTAGTCCTGGCTGTCCAGAAACTCACTCTGCAGAACACATTGGCCCTAAACTCAGAGATCTGACTGCCTCTGCCTCCCAAGTGCTGGGATTAAAGGCATGTGCCACCAGTGCCCAACTTCTTTGATATTCTTAATACGAGAAAGTATCAGTCATATGCAAACTGCAAAACATGAACTAACCAGTTCAAATCCTTTCAGTTACTGATGTCAGGGTCTGGAGAGATGCTCAGCAGTTTGTTGTCCTTTCGGAAGACATGAGCTCAGTGCCCAGCACCCTCACCAGGTAGCTCACAGTCACCTGGAACTCCAATTCCAGGAGAGCTATCACTCCCATACACATACATTTTTAAAAAGGAGGGACTAGAAAGATGGCTCAGCACTTAAGAGTATTTGCAGAGGACCCAGCACCTACATGGGAGCTCACTACTACCTATAACAACAAGCTTCTACATCCCAAGTGCTAGGATTCATTGAAAGGTATGTGGCACTAACTATGCCATGCCCAACCCCCTCCACCCCCCAAAAAATGGCTCGATGGTTAAAAGCACTGGCTGTTCTTCCAGAGGGTCTGGGTTCAATTCCCACTACCAACATGGCAACTCAAGCCTGCAACTCCAATTCCAGGGAATCTGACACTCTCACACACATACGGTAGGCAAAACACCAATGTATGTAAAATAAAATTTCAAAAAGAAGGAGAAAATATTTTTAAAGCGGGAATGGGAAGGTCATGTGCCATTAAGAGCTCCTGTTCTGCAAGCAAGAGGAACAAGTTCAAACTCCTAACATCTACATAAAAGCTATGCATGAAGATGGATTTGGTAGTGCACAGCCCTGCCTCAAAATAAACAAGCAAACAAACCTACAGCTGGGCATGGGTTCCTGCACTGAGCAGGGTGGGAAGGGATAGAGACAGACAGATTCCAAAAGCTAGGTGGCCATACCTTAAACCTGGAACTCTCCAGTTTAGTCAGAGACTCATCTCAAGGCAATATAGCAGAGATACCATCAGCAAGACACATGATGTTCTGCTATGGTCTTTACACGTATAGGCAGATAGATGTGTGCACTAATATTCATGTGCAAACATCAACACACACACCACTTTTTGTTTTGTTTCTTTTTTTTTTTTTTATTATATGTAAGTACACTGTAGCTGTCTTCAGACACTCCAGAAGAGGGAGCCAGATCTCATTACGGATGGTTGTGAGCCACCATGTGGTTGCTGGGATTTGAACTTATCACCTTCGGAAGAGCAGTCGGGTGCTCTTACCCGCTGAGCCATCTCACCAGCCCTTGTTTTGTTTCTTAATGACAGCTTTTAGAACCAGTGTTCCCTGAGTCTGGCAGTAATGAAAAACTTAGCAAAATACTTGACATCTATCTTAAAGTTTCTAACTTGAGGTGGTGACCAATTTTATCACAATTGTATGGCAACATGGACACTTAAAACAATGCCTGAAATTTATCCAATCAACTATTTAATTAACTAACTATTGCTGAGCAGTGGGGGGGCGCACAACTTTAATCCCAGCACTTGGGAGGCAGAGACAGGCGGATTTTCTGAGTTCGAGGCCAGCCTCGTCTACAAAGTGAGTTCCAGGACAGCCGGGGCTACACAGAGAAACCCTGTCTCGGAAAAAATAAATAAATAAATAAAAATAACTATCATTAGATGAAAGAGAGACTTACATTATTTGTCCTCCAATCGTTGACTTGCCTGCATCTAAAAGGAACAGCAGAAATATTGGAACATAGGTTAAAAACATCAAACAATATATACAAATATAACATCAGTCATTTTTAAAATCAAGTATAATCCATTCTTGCAAAAGCAAATGAACCTGTAATAGAATTTGGGGATTAAATTCTAGAGACCTTCTTCCATGTACAATAGGCTGACTCCCCAAAGGGCAATGATGATTGAGAAATACTTACCTGATAAAGAAGAAATAATTTTTAAAAAAGATTGCTGTGGACATTCAGCTAGCAGCACAGTATTAGAGAATACACATTCCCCAGACAGCCTTAGAATACAGCAAAAGAAGCTAAAGCCGTTGTGTTAACAGTGCAGGTTAACCTTGAACCTATTCTCCTGACTCAGTCTCCTGAGTGCCAAGATTACAGGCATGCACCTCCATTGCAGGCCGTGTGAGTGGTCCTCTATTCACTTTAGGAAACAGAACAGGCAACCCTCACAGACTTCAGAGTTAGTCTTCTGTACAGGGAGATGAGTCGAGCATGGTGAGGCTATCTGCAACCCTCCTTACTCAGGAGGCTGATGTACACGAAGAGCTTGAAGGCCAGCCTGGACTACTATATAGTGAAGGATAATGCACAATAGACTATTTTTTATTACAACTTGGTAAGTCAGACAACATAAAATAAGGTCTTGTTTCTTTGGCTAACTCAGTTATTTTATAAGCACCTAGAAATTACTCTAAGAATTTCTCACTTCATATAAAATTAAGCTGTAGTAATAATGTTGACCCCATTAAAATGAACATATTAACTACAGATAGCACAAAAAATATGTACATTTCTTGGATACTAATTCAGAGATACCACAGTATGACAAACCATTACCAGTGTTCTACAGACTAATTATCCATTATATACATACTGAAGCTTATTTTCTTTCAACCTTTATGCCATTACAAAATAGTTCATCTACCTAAACTTCAAAAACAAAACCTAACAAAAAAATAACCTGGCAGTGGTGGCACACACCTTTAATCCCAGCAACCTGGAGGCAGAAGCAGGCAGATCTCTGAGCTTGAGGCCAGCCTGGTATACAGATCTAGTTCCAGGACAGCTGGGACTACCCTATTGCATAAATAAACACACACACAGCACTTTACTACAGTCAACCCACATTATTACTCCTTATCTCCAAGTAGCTAAACAAGATGTTCCACACTTTGAAGTCTCCAATAAATCTGGTCATTGCCTATGGGTTCTCTGAGGACAACTTACCAACATGTCCGATGAATACTACATTTACATGTTCTTTCTTAGGAGCGCCTGGTGGTGCCACCACTGACTTAGGTTTTGGTATTTCTTCCTCTTCCTCCATCATTTCTTGGGTACTTTCCTCTGGCGCCCTTCCATCTCCTGAGGAACCACCCCCTGGCTCCGCTTCACTTATTTCTTCTTTGTGCTCCCATGATTCTTCTGGGGACATTTCTGTCTCTCCATTTTCTACTAAAGAAAGGTATGTTAATTATTATCTTTTTTAAAAAGATTTATTTATTTTTATTTATATGAGTACACTGCTGCTGTCTTCAAAAACATATCAAAAGAGTGCATTAGATCCCGGTACAGATGGCTGTGAGCCACCTGTTGGGAATTGAACTCAGGACCTCTAGAAGAGCAGTCATTGCTCTTAACTGCTGAGCCATCTTTCCAGCCCTTAATTCATTATTTTAAAAAAGACCTCCCTGCATTTTAACCACACAGGCTTTAAAGCAACAAATACAAGTCACTTAGAGAGACTAAGTGTCATTTCCTAAGAGTAGACCACATGTAAACAAGAGAGCCATTACTCCCAACCCCAGCTATTCTAGTGTCGAGATGTCCTAGCAGATGGGCAGAAAAGGAAAGCATGAAAGCTAGAATAAGGAGTGTGAAGGAATTTAAGAGATCAATTTTCAGGCCAGGCAGTGGTGGTGCACGCCTTTAATCCCAGCACTCGGGAGGCAGAGGCGGATTTCTGAATTCGAGGCCAGCCTGGTCTACAAAGTGAGTTCCAAGACAGCCAGGGCTATACAGAGAAACCCTGTTTATTTAAAAAAAAAAAAAAAAAAAAAAAAAAAGGAAATTGGAAACATTTAAGAGTAAAAAAGTTTTTTTTTTAATTTTTTATTAGATATTTTCTTTATTTACATTTTAAATGTTATCCCCTTTCCTAGTTTCCCCTCCAAAAATCCCCATCCCCTCCCCCCCACCGGTTTCCCAACCCACCCACTCCCACTTCCTGGCCCTGGCATTCCCTATATTGGGGCATAGAATCACGAATAAAGTTATTTTTAAAAGGATGAAAATGTTTGATGAAATGTTAGAGCTAGGCATAATGGGGTATGTCTGTCATCCTAGTGTTCTCTAAGTCGAAGCAATAGGTTCAGTGGTTCAATGCTATCTTGGCAAGTTTGCTAGTTTAGGCCACAAAGACCCAGTTTCAGGAAATAGCAACAAAGAAAAAGCTGGACATGGTGGTGTACACCTTTAATCCCAGCACTCTGTGAGTTTGGGGCCAGCCTGGTCTACCTACCAAGTGAGTTCTAAGACAGCCAGGGCAACACACACACACACACACACACACACATACACACACACACACACCCTGTCTGGAAAAAATACCCCTTCCCCACAAGAAAGAAACAAAAGAAGTCAAAGGAACAGGTACCACCTTTTCAGAGCTAGAGCTGCTCTCTGCTCAGCTCCATCTGCAGCCACTAATCTAAGGCCATGGTAATGCTCAATTTGCTACACCTTCTAAATTCTAATAGCAAAAAAAATCAGTGTGGCTTAAGCACAGGCATTTCAGTCATCAGAACACTTACATTTGACTCTTAAATCTAGAGAATGAAAGAGCTTCATATTACTGTATTAATATGGTCAGAGAAATTCTTACCAACAGGTTCTGAAAGTTCCATGCTAACAGTAGAATTTGAACCTAGAGAAAAATTTGAAACACAATACATTCATAAAACAGTATCTAATTTTACATATCACAGACAGTGTTTTCTTAGTTAGACATTTAAAAACTTACCTTCACACGACTGTTCTTGAGAGGACTCCACAGCTTCTAGTTAAGAAAAATGAGTGTTATTAGAAATGAAGCTGTATCTTCTTTGCTTATCAATGACATCACAGGTCTCAGCAACTCAGAACAATGGCTGCTAAGTGGCTTGCTTTCAAATCAGAACTCTGTTTAGCCTACTTTTAAGAATACTACCGCTGGGCATGGTGGCACACGCCTTTAATCCCAGCACTCGGGAGGCAGAGGCAGGCGGATTTCTGAGTTCGAGGCCAGCCTAGTCTACAGAGTGAGTCCCAGGACAGCCAGGGCTATACAGAGAAACCCTGTCCCAAAAAAACAAAAAGAAAAAAACCCTCTACCAACTGCCGACAACTGAAAGAAATCTAGGCACCAGCAAGATGGTTCAGCCACACAAAGCCAACAACCTGAGTTCAATGCTTTAGCCACAGAACTGTGGAAGAAGCCAGGCTTCTGGGATGCATCTTTAATACCAGCATTCAAAAAGGGTGGAATGAGAGAACCAATTCCACAGAGCTGGCTTCTGGCCTCTACACATATGCCATAGAATGTTCACACCTACACTTACACAAAATGGTTAGTTAAAAAACTCCACAGACAAACCCTGTCTCAAAAAAACAAAACAAGACAAAAACAAAATAAAACAAACAAAAAATGAATTAAAAAAAACCCACTTATATAACTTTTTTTTCTTTTTTTTTTGGTTTTTCGAGACAGGGTTTCTCTATATAGCCCTGGCTGTCCTGGAACTCACTCTGTAGACCAGGCTGGCCTCGAACTCAGAAATCTGCCTGCCTCTGCCTCCCGAGTGCTGGGATTAAAGTGTGCCACTACGCCCGGTGACACTTATATAACTTAAAAAAAAAAAAAGAGCACTGTTAATCCTGATGTGCCTGTTTATTACCTGATATTATTGTATCAATGTACAATTGTATCAATAAACTTTTTTTTTGTTTTGTTTTTGTTTTTGTTTTTCGAGACAGGGTTTCTCTGTGTAGCCCTGGCTGTCCTAGAACTCACTTTGTAGACCAGGCTGGCCTAGAACTCAGAAATCCACCTGCCTCTGCCTCCCGAGTGCTGGGATTAAAGGCATGTGCCACCACGCCTGGGAATAAACTTTTTTAAAAGTTTAAAATAATATAAAATCAACATGTAAAAACTGAGTAAAAAACAGCAGTGCCTGCTTATAATCAACACTTAGGAGACAAGAAGCTAGAGGATCACTGCGAGTTTCAGGCCAGCTTGATAGGGGTTTCAGAGTGGCCAGGGCTACTTAATGAGAGGCCTTTAAAAAAAAACAAAAAAGCAGAAACATTAAATTACCACCACTCCTATTCTAAAATTTTATGGATTCCTGAGTGCTTTAATAGATACTTGACCTATGATCATTGATAGACTTGAACTGTTGGTATTTTGTATTCAGTTTCCAGCACCTACATGGTGGTTCACAACCACCGAGAACTCTGGTTCTTGGGATCCAACAAGCTTTTCTGAGTTGGAGGATAGCCAGGAAAAAAAAAGTGTCTTGAAAACAAACAAAAAACCCCAAAGGTTACATATTGTATGACTTCATTAACCTGAACTCCTCACAACTGGTCAGCCTCTAGTCTGGAACGCAGGAACCAGCAAGCAGTGCCCACTACTTAAGGAGGACAGACAGGGCTCCTTTCCAGGTGCTCAAGTGCTTTACAGTTAGATAGTCCTAGTTACCTACCACCCGCCAAACAACAATCAAAAGGGCTTAGGTGTGCTGTCTCAGCGGTAATACACTGCACTCAGGAGGCTCTGCATTAAAGCACATATGCACAAACAAAAACTCACTTCAGATACTTCCTGAATTAGCTATTTAAATTTGTACTGCTTAAGTATAACTTTGTTTGTTTGTTTTTGAGACAAGGTTTCTAGGTACAGCCCAGTCTACCTTCGAAGAGATCTGTCTGCCTTTGCCTCCTGAGTGCTGGGATTAGAGGTGTGCACCAGCACTGGCTGGCCAGAACACTTACTTTTTTTTTTAAAGACTTAATTATTTATTTAATGTATGCAATTTATTTATTTACTTAATGTATACTGTAGCTGTCTTTCAACACACCAGAAGAGGGTATCAGATCTCATTACAGATGGTTGTGAGCCACCATGTGGTTGCTGGGAATTGAACTCAGGACCTCTAGAAGAGCAGTCAGTGCTCTTACCACTGAGCAATCTCTCTAGCCCAGAATAGTTAACCTTTAATGAATTAACAGTCCTCTTCCCCACAGTTAACTCTCTTAACTCTGCCTGACCTTGAACTCACAAAAATACATCTGCCTATATGTATGTATTAATTGGTTGAGTGAGTAAGAGAGAGAGAGAGAGAGAGAGAGAGAGAGAGAGAGAATATAAACACAAACAGATGCTATAGTGGCAATATGCATGCAGACAAAGAACAATACCACCCCACCCCACCCCCGGCGAGAAAAGGTTTCTCTGTGTAGCTCTGGCTGTTCTTGTTCTGGAACTCACTCTATAGACCAGGCTGGCTGGCCTTGAACTCAGAATTCCGCCTGCTCAGAAATCCACCTGCCTCTGCCTCCCAAGTGTTGGGATATTCCAGGCTGAAAGATCACCAATGCCGGGCAAAATCAGGGTCATAATAGCTATTTTCACATCTGTACTCATAATAGCATAAATTGTTATGATCAAAATAGTTAAAAAGAAATTAAATATTTAGCAGGGCAGTGTCTTGAAAAACAAAACAAAACAAACAAACAAACAAAAAACAAAAAAACAAAAAAAGCCTGAACTGATTTTTGCCTTACATGTTATTGGGGCAGGGTCTCTCTTGAATCTGTTGCACTATGTACCCCAAGCTATCCTGGCTCATGAGTTTTGAGGTGATTCTCCTGTTTTGGCTTCTCATTTTGCCATCGGAATGTTGGGATTACAGATACATAGCACCACATCTGGATTTTCAACATTGGTTCTAGGAATCAAATTCAGGTTGTCGGATTTATGTGGCAAGTACTTCATTTTGTTTTGATCTACTGAACTGAGGTCACACTTGGCCCACTTTAAAAAAAAAAAAAAAAAAAAGAATAGGGTCTCACTTTGGAGTTCAGACTGGCCTTGAACCAAGCTAGCTTTGACCTAGTGGCAATCTTTCAGCCTGGAATATACGAATGTCCCTCCTCCAGACCTAGCTTCACTTAGGTTCACACTGATTCTCTGCACCTTTCTGACGCCACGCCACACAGGCTGAGTTTTTACTGAGACTGAATACAGTTGGAGCCATTTTGAACTTGCCGGCTTTCTTAGTGAGGCCTTTCCGAAGCACCTTACTCAGGTGGTTTTGAACTGAACATCTCTAGCACCCAGAGACCAAACTATCTTC
Source organism: Mus minutoides (assembly GCA_902729485.2). NCBI lineage: Eukaryota > Metazoa > Chordata > Mammalia > Rodentia > Muridae > Mus > Mus minutoides. The sequence goes on along the minus strand of LR749620.1, from coordinate 369,796 downwards.
TCAAAATTGCATGTTGCAATCTCTTTCTTTCCCCCACAGGCAGTACTGGAAAACAGTGTAAGGAGACAACAGAAGCAAGTCTGCTGAACACTTAAAAATGCCAATGGTTTGTCTTAAGCATGGCAATGTTGTAGACATGAAAAGGCAGGCAGATACTGTAGCGGATCTGCACTCACTCAGGAGGAGGATGACCGTTTGAGGCCAGTCTGGGATTCCTGGTGAGTTCAAGGCAGCACAGCAAGAACCTATAGACCAACCAATGCACTCCAGGTGCTCAGAATGTGGAAGTACAAGCATCACTTGAGTCTAAGAGTTCAAGGACAATGAAGAAAGAGGTGTAGAGGAGGAAGAGGAGTGGGAGACAGCAAAGGTATAAAGGCAAAGAAACAGTTCAAAGCCATCTACACCAGGAAGAGGCAGCTCTTCAAACTAGAGCAGTGCCTGGCACTATTTGCTGCTCTGAGACAGATGATGGCAATAACGACAAAATCCATGGGCCAGTTTTGGAAAAGAGTCTAGAAGAGATTGTTAAAATTAAGTTACAGGATCTTTCCTGGTGGTTAGGAGTTACTGTCATTAAAATAAGCTTTAGAACCAGAACCCACTCCTCCATTTAGTCATGGGCATAATCTTACTAAAGTATTTAGCTTTTCTAACCTGCAATTTTTGCTTCTATAAAATGGGTTAGTAGTATCCAAGCATCTAAAAAGTGCTGGCTGTGAAGGCTAAGTGGTAAGCTGCAGTAAGTGCTCTATAAACCTACAACAAGCATGTCAGAGTCCTGCACTTATTATAAGAATGAGAACATTAGAAAGAAAAATTCCAGGGCTACTGTCAAGAGATCCATACTATTTATAGAAACTGTCTATAGATTCCCTTCTTCCACTATTACAAAGCATGGCATGGCAGAGAGACCTACACTATCAGCTGGCAATTCAGGATTTCAGAGCCAACTGTTTCATTAACTTTGGGAGTGATTTCACACAACCACTTAGCATGCTTCAATTTCTTTATCCGAAACACAGGCTGTCTTTTTGCCGGAGTTACTTCTAGCTGTAATCAACGAACCTATATATTATATCATTAAAGCAACATCACATATCAACCTGATATGGTTTTCTGTAGCATAACTCCACTACATTTTATGTAATCCTAAGGTTGTATTTACAACTTATGTCTCATCTACTTCAAAAACAAAAGTATATTAAAATCCATACCAAAGCCATTTCAGATAGTGTCAAAAAAGATAGGAAAAGAGAAAATCTTGTCCTACTCCGAAATGAACTACCCAAAGACAGACACAGATTGCTCAGTAACACACACTTGCTCTTTTCTTCTCTTCAAGTAAAATAACAATCATCTAGTTGGACCGTATTTGAGAAGCACACATAACTACTCCTAAGCTACAGTAATGGAAAATACTTAGAACATTCTTACTGTTTCTTTCCTATTGAAAGAATTACAGTAGCCAGGCGTAGTGGCGGTGTGGAAATTAGGGTCGTGAACCCTCCGTCTTCGTCCGCCTAAAGACTCAAGCTCCGGTCGGACCGTTTCGATAAAATACTTATATGTTTGATATTGATGAGAGTTCGATGATTGAAACAATTTTAGATGTCTTTTGTTCCTGTTTTGAAAATCCACGGGTTTCGACGACTTCCGAATACGGGATGAAACGGTTTAAGCTGGAAAAGTTAAAAGTAACCCCAGCTCTTGGGAGGCTGAGGCCAGGATGCGTGAAGTCCAGTCCAGCCTGGGAAATGCAGTGACACCGTCTCAGAACAAAAGCAAGGCGTCTATGAAGGACACCTGGCAGAAACCAGACATCTGGTTTAATTTAGTTGAATGACTGGAGTGTCAAGTGAAACCATTTACTGAGGGAGGGATCCTGAATCTTCACCCATGTCTGTCTCCACATCCTTTGCATGTCTGCACATCTGCAGTCTTCCACTACTGTAACCCTCCTTGGCTTCTTTTAGACTCTTTCCAAGACGGTAATTCCTTATACTGAGGTTCCTTCCTACAAGAGCCTCCTGTCAGTGCCTTGCACAGCATCCCACACGCAGTAGACAGGAAAGTGCCTGTGCACATCTAGAATGGATATCTGAACAAAAAATTCCACTTCAAAAAATTCCATTCTAATTTCTTAACTCACCTCAAAAGTTTAAAGTTTTTTTTTTTCATTCCTTTCTCTTCAACCAGAAAGATAATTCTATTTTTAACAAGATATTTCTTCCCTGACAAACAAAAGCAAATCAAAGCTTGATTTGTTTTTTCCAGTATTTCCCAGTCTGGAGAAATTTTGGATACTGTTTCCTTACAGAGCAGGCAATGGCTTAGTAGGTAAAAGAACTTGCCAGGCAAGCCTGCTGGCCTCGGTTTGATTCCTGGAACCCATATATATAAGCAAAAAGGAGAGAACCAACTCCACAAAATTGTCCTATGACCTTCACACACAAGCTGTGGCATTCATGTGTACACACACATTAGTAGTAATAAACAATTTTGAAAGTAAAATCTGTCTTGTGAGCAGAAGGCCCTCAGTTAGATTTAGATCCTTGGCATCTAAACAGCTGCTCATCCTAATACTAGACAGTACTCCCTAAATGCTCATACTCAAGCTGCCCATGTGAGAAAACATGACCGGAGAACAAAGACCTACCACTCATCCTGAGACAGCTCTCATCACCGGTCTCTTCCTAGCGTCCTCTACTTAGTATTCCAATGAGGCCTATGAGAGTCTTTACATATTTATTCCTGCAGGCATTTAAATTGTAAAACAAAACCCAAATCAAAACATAGGTTGGGAGGCTGGGCAAGTGGCTCAGTGTATCAGAAGGCTTATCATACATAGGTAAGACCTCAGTTTGAGCAGGGCAGTAGTAGCACACACCTTTAGTCCAGCACTTGGGAGGTAAATGTAGTTGGATCTCTCAGTTTAAGGCCAGCCTTGTCTACAGGGTGAGTTCCAGGACAGCCTGGGCTGTCTTGAAAAACAAAAATAAACAAACAAAAAAGACCTGAGTTCAAATGCCTAGCATTCACTTTAAGAAGGTATGGGCATAGGAGCATGAAACCTCTGTGTTGTAGAGTACAGAGGCAGGAACACTGCTTGGGATTTTTGACTGCCTGCCTAGCTCCATGCTCATAAAAGATCCTGTCTTTAGGGAGTATGGCAGAGAGTAATAAAGTAAGACACTCTATGTCTTCCTCTAGTTTCCATGAAGCTCACACAGGAAACACATACACACTCCCACTCTCTTAGCCTGGGGGAGGATGTAGAATCCTTGCCTAGCATGTACAAGAGGCTCAGAGTTTCACCATCAGCACCATTAAAAATAAAAGACCATCTATTTAGTCTTCAACAGGAACTGGTTAACATAAATAAAGTATAAAATTTTCTATACAAATATGAAACTAACCCCGACCACTCTACCGAGTCGCCCATTCTCGTGGGCTGACGAGAAGGCTTCCACTATTCAAGTTTAGGGTCGTAGGTGTACCACCGAGTGTTGGTAGGCATTGCTCTAGACCGAGGGAGAAGACCTCACAGACTTCTGTCGATGCCACATAAATGTATATTATTTATTTTATTTAGAAATTTTTTTTTTTAAAAATAACTTTGATTTTGGATAACCTCCAATCTGCTTTCTAGCCCTAAGGAAGTAACTTTCCAAACTATTGAGTGACCAGAAAGCTAGCCAGGCATAGGCAAGCATCACTCACTGCTCCCAGCATGCTGGCCGCTGAGGAAGGAGGCATCACTGCTCCCAGCATGCTGGCCGCTGAGGAAGGAAGACTGAGAAGACAGCTTGTGCTGTACACTGAAACTTAACTTTTAAAAAAATCCAAAACAAGACTCAGGATGTGGTTCAGGTGATAGATAAGATTGTATGCCTAGCATGCACAAATCACTGGGTTCGAGTCCCAACATCATATACAGCAGTTAAACTGTCGGTGATGACACAAGCCTGTAATCTCAGTACCCTAGGCTGGAAAGAGAATCAGAAAAGTCTTGGCTATGCAGCCATGGAGAAACCAGCCTAGGCAATGTGACCTTCTCTTCAAAAGATAAAAAATAAAAGTCGGGGCTGGTGAGATGGCTCAGCGGGTTAGAGCACCCGACTGCTCTTCCGAAGGTGATGAGTTCAAATCCCAGCAACCATATGGTGGCTTACAACCACCCGTAACAAGATCTGACGCCCTCCTCTGGTGCATCTGAAGTCAGCTACAGCGTACTTATGAAGAATAATAAGAAATGAATCCTTGGACCGGAGAGACAAACCGGAGCAAGAGAGGCTGTCCGGAGCGAGTGGAGCCGAACGGGGATGGCCAGAGCTACCAGGGCCGGAGCGAGTGGGGCCAAACGGGGACGACCGGATCGAGCGGGGCCAACCATAGCAAGCGGAGCTAGTGGGGCTGGCTGGAGCGAGTGGAGCCGGCGGGAGCGAGACGGGGTTGACCGGAACAAGAGGAAAAAAAATAATAATAGTAAATAAACAAATAAATAAATAAGTCAATCAAGTGATAATGGTTGCTTAACCTTGAGAATTTACTAAAACTTAAGTAAAAAATTTCCAGTGATTTTTTTAATAAAGATTAATTTATTTTATTTATATGAATACACTGTAGCTGTCTTTAGACACACCAGAAGAGGGCATCAGATCTCATTACAGATGGCTGTGAGCCACCATGTGGTTGCTGGGATTTGAACTCAGGACCTTCGTTAGAGCAGTCAGTGCTCTTAACCGCTGAGCCATCTCTCCAGCCCCTAGTGATTTTTAAGATTTCTATTTTCATTGATAATCACTTGCCCAATTTACTTGGCTCTATAGAAAGTTGCATTTAAGCCGGGCGTAGTGGCGCATGCCTTTAATCCCAGCACTCGGGAGGCAGAGGCAGGCGGATTTCTGAGTTCGAGGCCAGCCTGGTCTACAAAGTGAGTTCCAGGACAGCCAGGGCTACACAGAGAAACCCTGTCTCGAAAAACCAAAAAAAAAAAAAAGAAAGTTGCATTTAAATGGATGATGCTTAATTACACTTAAAAGAGTTCTACTTAATCATTGTTTGGAATTAGGTGTTTTTACATTTTCAAAGAGACCAAGGTCAGCACCAGTTCCCTAGTTCTGACTTGAGATGGCTGGACACAGGCTTATCTGTGAAGACTCTCACCACCAAGGCCCCTTCCTCGGTTGGTTGCTCTAGGCAGAGCTATATTTCAAAGAGAAACAAAACAAAACAAAATAAAAAGCAAATCATTCCAGGAGAAAGGAGTGTCTAGCCACAAGCCCTAAAAGGTTAGTCCAGAGCCCAAGTACCACAGACAGGATAACAACAAAGAAACCAGTCACGTATCTTATGGACCACTTCCTCACCATCAAAAACATCTGGATTCCCCTTAGTGAGTTACAGGCTAGGTGCTCCTGCTATTACTTTTTTCTGCTTTCCCCTAGTAAGAATGATGGCAACATTTATGGATTCAAAGTTTTCAAACTTGTCCCATATAGCTCTAGTCTTCTACTTAGGCAACATCCAGATATCATACACGAATGCTTACAGTATTATTCTTCTTCCTTCTCAATGGGTATGGGTTCTTACTCTAGCCCTGTTTCAATCACACAACAAAATTTAAGCTGGGTGGTGGTGGCACACACCCTTAATCCCAGAATTCAAGAGACAAAGTCCAGTGGATCTCTTGGGAGTTTGAGTTCTAGGACAGCCAGAGCTACATAGTGAGATACTGTCTAGGGAGGGAAAATAATATAAAATAAAATATATAAAAAACTTTTTGTAGAAACAATTGATGTAGTAAGACCATTTTTTATTATTAAAAAAAAGTTCACACATGCTATAATTTAGGAACTTTCTGATAAACATATCCCTACACTTAGTAAAACCACAAATTAGCAAGTAAAGATAGAACAGAATGCCTAGTCACTCAGTTACCACTGCAGACCAGGGCCCTGTGGATGATCATCCCTGTAAGATCCAATCAGTGCCTGCAAATGAAGCCTCCAGTCTACTCAAAGCTGGCAGTTCCAGAGGAAGGAGAGCCAAGAAAGACAATGGCTGGAGATGTGGAAGCTCCAAAATAAGGTAGAAACAAGGACTTCCAGCAATTTGTAAGGAAGCTAACAAGCAGATTAATGTCTAAAAGAATTAAAAGTTGAGTGAATTTCCTTGTTTGAAAAGAAAAATATCAACCACACACAAATAAAAGAAATGCCAGCCGGGCGTGGTAGTGCACGCCTTTAACCCCAGCACTCGGGAGGCAGAGGCAGGTGGATTTCTGAGTTCGAGGCCAGCCTGGTCTACAGAGTGAGTTCCAGGACAGCCAGGGCTATAAAAAGAAACCCTGTCTCGAAAAAAACAAAAACAAAAACAAAAACAAAAGAAATGCCAGCCAATAAAAGTCAAGTCCCCAGGTTTAAAGGAGGGCAGCATCCCTCCTGCACAATAAAAGCCCCAAAGTTCACTGACCCCCCCCAGCCCACTCTAATACAAACCCAGCTTACATGCTCCTCACAAAAGCATTTCCCTAAACAGTCCAGCACCTTCTCACTTCTAAAAAGCAAAGTGAAGCACGTTTCCCAAGAAACTAAATTCCAAGAATTTATTTATTTACTTACTTATTATTTGCCAGACAGCCTTCACCTAAAGATCTCCCTGCCCTCACGTCCTGAGTTCCAGGGTTGCAGGCAATGCGCCACCTCACCTGGGAGGGCAGCGAGGTGATATTGCCATTTGTTTTCTCTGCTTTTTCCAAGCATTCCCCTGCCTCAGCCTCCAGAGTTCTGGGACTATAGGCATTAACTAGTTAGTGTACCACCACACCAGGCCTAAGTCCAGAACTTAAAACATACTCTCACTTGAAATAAGCTCAAATTATCTGGCCCACCAATGTCCTGCTAAATAATCAAAGACTCGGCCTTTTCCCTTTCCGTTTCTTTTTTTCTTTTAGGACAATACTATATTTACTCAAAATAGCATCTGCATGAAGGCAATACTTAAGTTCACTCAACAACATTGCTACAAAATCAGTACCAGAAAGCAGGCTACCAAACATACAGTCCGTTTGTAAAAACGGTGTTTAAAGACTGAAGTATCTAGTAGCTGCTTCATGTGACAAATATTAAGTTATCAGATGTATTTAAGTAACAGACTGGACTACTTACTAATACATGAACGCAAACTAAGCTTTTTAAAGCAACCCTTATAAGGTCCATACTTTTAAAACAATTAAAAGTCTAAAGCCATCCAGAAGAAGTCTTAAATCCCGCTTAAAACCGCACATAAATCAATGAGGTTTACTACCACATGTTAGTACTGAGGAATCCTTGTGACATTTAAAAACTTTTCAAGTATTCAAAATGTTAAGGGTGAAAAAAGGTCTTTGTATTGACAGCCAACAGTTTCTGGCGGATCACAAGCCTGCAATGCATCTTGGGATTCCTTCAGGTCGCGTTAGTGCCACCGATACTTAAAACGCAATTACAGTTCCAATCGTAGAAACTGCAGTAGGAGCAGCTCTCTGGGCCAGGCGAAGAGACAAGTCCTGTCCCCCAGCCCCTAGGCTCTCACACCGTCCTCCTATCGGCCCTATCGGTCCCCACTTCTGGGCCTCGTGGCACTGACTGGCCCAGGACTGGCGGGGTCCCATACAGTTCCTATGCCTAGGGGTGAACCGCGTGCGGCCTTCCGCGGCGGGGCAATGGTCCCCTGGTCCCCTGGTCCCCTGGTCTCTGCTCCTCCTGGCCCAGGCGCCCCAAGCCAGGCAGCTCCCAGACTGGAGGCGCCCCACCCAGACCAGCCGGCGCCGCTGTCAGCGCCCCACGTGCGGACCGGTCGGCCTGGCGTCCTCTCCACCCCATCCCACCGCGGAACTCCGGCCCCAGCCCGCCGCCCGTGCCTTGGGGATATCCAGCCCGGCAGCTTACCCGAAGGGCCTCCCGCGCCGCTGCCTGCTCCGTGGTCGCCGCCGGCTGCGCCAGCTGGGGATAGCGGCGGCTGGGCGGGACCCCGCAGGAAGGACGGCACGAATTCGGCGGCGTGGACGTTGGGGACGAAGGGCTTGGCGTTGACGTTGAGTTGCCGGCTGAAAGCCGCACTGAGGTTCTCACGCTGGGCCTCGGCCACCGCGGCCATGGAGCCGCCGCCGCCGCCGCCGCCGCCGCAAGGCCCCGGCCCGGGGGCCTCCATATCCGTCTGGTCCCAGCAGTCCGGCGCAGAGTCGCTGCTGCTGCTGCTGCTCCCGCCGCCGCCGCCTCCGCCGCCACCGCCGCTGCTGGGATCCATGATCGGGGGGGCCGTGTGTGTGGTGAAGAGAGGGCGGGAAATGGAGGCGGGGGCGGCCGACCGGGGAGGAGCAGGCCGCGCTGACCCGGGGAGGACGGCAAGGCTGGGGAGCTGGCAGCCAACGACTCACAAGACGGTGTCCTGGGCAGCAGCTACAGTCCAGACTGTACACTCGGGACCAGGTCGACAGCAGCTCAACCTTCCTCGTGTGTGCGAAAGGATCTCCTCCCACCCAACCCTAACTACCGCCGCCGGCCTCACCGCCAACCCCACGTTTGGAGAGAATTGACCTCTCGCTACCACCCGTACCTTCGCCTCGGTAGTTCCCGTCTGGGTCCGCCCGCGTTTCCGCCTACGAAGCGCCGCCGATAGCTAAACTACAAGTCCCGACAGCACGCGCGTAGACCCGGTGCGGTTTTCTCGGGGGCTGACGGGAGTCGGAGTTCAGCGCTCAAGCGTCACCGGAAGCGGCTGGAGCTCCCGGCAGGCCGCGCGAGGAGGCAGAAGTCTGGTGGCCCATCTGTCGCAGGGTGGGGGCAGGGGCAGGCTCTGCTTGGCTAGGGCAAGACGGTGGGCCGAGCCCTTCCGCACGAGGCGACGATCCACCCTAGCCTGTGAGAACACCCGGTCCGCAGGCCTAACCTAGGGGAAAGTTATTTTCTTCTCCCATTTCGGCGCCTTTTCTGCCATCTCTGTCTCCCAGTCTATATACCTTGTTCTCTTTCCACTCCCAGCCAGAGTTTGCCCTACATTTCAAAGCCGGCTGGAGGCGTCTTTCCTTTTATGTATTCATTTTTGGAAGAGGCAGTAAAACCATGAGATGTTACAGCTGAAACTGCGTGTGGCTCATAAAGGTCCAAGCATGTCCGGCAAAAGGATCCTTAACTGGAAATTTTCAGTGACTCATGTTATGTTTGACTAGTCATTAAAAGCCCTCACCTAAACTTTTTTTCCGTCCTTTCATCCTCCCTGCCAGGAGATTTACAAATTAATCGGGATTGCCATATTTTTTAGTGTACCCAGCGGTACCTAATAGTGGCTATTTGGTGCTTCCAGTTCCTTAGCTGCCATTAGGTAAAGTGCTGTTCATTTGAAAGGCCTCATCTGTCAGCTATTCTTACAGTCCTTTAATAATGAGGGCAACTCACACTTTCAAGTTGCATTTTAGTAATTGTGGGGAAAGTGACAAGCAAGAAAAAATAAAATTCACCTTTATTTTTTACTGCACGAAGTAGGAAGACCTGTTCTAAATATCTGTTAAATTCTCCTGTAATTCACCCATGGAGACCAAGACAAAGAAAAATATACTGTTAATTTTACTTGCTCTGAAAGGAGTCTAGACAGAATGCAACTAACCTACTTGGAAATTACAGAGTAACATGTTTAAAAATGTTCAAACAATGAAGTTTAAAAAAAAAATCTGGATCTAAGCTATTGGAATGCTGACTTTAAAAAGTGAGAATTTGGCCTAAGGAGAGAAGTAATCAACAAAGTTGTCAATAATTTGTTGTTGTTGTTGTTGTTGGTGGTGGTGGTGGTGGTTGTTGTTGTTGTTGTTGTTGTTGTTGTTTCGAGACAGGTTTTCCCTGTGTAGCTCTGGCTGTCCTGGAACTCACTTTGTAGACCAGGCTAGCCTCGAACTTAGAAATCTGCCTGCCTCTGTCTTCCAAGTGCTGGGATTAAAGGCCAGTGCCACCAATGCCCAGCTTTCTCAATTACTTTTTTAAACAAGGCTTCAAACTAGCTCTTTTTTTTTCTCCTTTTTATGGTTGGTTAGTTAGGTTTTGGTTGGTTGGTTGGTTGGTTGGTTGGTTGGTTGGTTAAGCAGAGACAAATGAAGCCCAGGCTAGCCCTGAACTCCAGTTCTTTTATCTTACTTTCCAAGTGCTGGAACTCTCTCTGCCCGTCCACCACCATGCTCAGCTTGAACTGGTGTTTTGTAAATGACTTTTTTTTTCTTGCATGTGTTTTAAGATGTCCTCTTTGTGTGGACCAGACTGACGTGGACTCAAGATCATCTAGTCGAAGCTGCTGGAACCTGTACAGCACCACAGTTTTTATCTTTAAATCTGTCTCTAATAAATTCATACCTCACGGGAGATCTGCAAGCCCCAGCCCACTCCAGAGACAGCTCAACATCTGCATGCAGCTGACTGAACTAGCTCACCACAGCCTATCACTGGATAGAGAGAGCCAACCCCTAGGACTCCGGGTGTTCACATTCTGAGAATGTTAGCTCTTCACAGATAGTTGAATGAACAGTTTCTTTGTTCATGGTGCTTTTTCTAGAGACGGTGTCAGAAAAGCTGTTGTTTGGAAAAGCCTTTGATGAGCCCAGTGTGTTGGCTCAATCCTGTAAACAAGGAGGATCCCTATAAATTCAAGATTAGCTATTATTTAATCTGGGATCAATGTCTGCAACCCCCAGTGTTGGAATTATAGAAATATACCACAATGCTGACTTTCTTTGGTTTTCAGAGGCATTGACCTACCAGAGCAAGCTTCAACCGGAAAATGAGAGTCTGTCGACAAACACCGCTGTTGTGCTAAAAGTGAGCAACTTGGAAGACTGCTCTTGGCTCCACCACCTAGTATAAAGCTAAACAAGTAAATGCAGGCAGTAAGTGTAAACTGACACTACTGTCCTTTATAAGCACTTAGGACTTTTGAAGTACAGAGCAATAACTCATTTTATTTACTTGTGTGTGTGTATGTGTGTGTGTGTGTGTGTGTGTGTGTGTGTGTAAGAGAGAGAGAGAGAGAGAGAGAATACACACATGGAGGTCACAGGACAACTTTAGAGTTATTCTCACCTTTCATGTTGTTGAGGCAAGGTCTTGTTTTTGCAATGCCTTGTCCTCCAGACTAGCTGGCTAGAGAGCTTCTGTGCCGTTCTTCTGTGATGCCTCGATGTAGGAGTGCTGGCATAACAGATTCACATCACCGTATCGAGCTTTATTTATTGTTGTTGTTGTTGTTTTTAATGTGTGTCTGAGTGCTTATATGTCTGTGAATGCCCAGTGCCCACAGAAGCCAGAAAGAGGGCATTGGGGTGCTTTGGAACTGGACCTACAGATGTTGTGACCCACAAAGTAGGTACTGGCTATTGAACCGCACTCCTCTAGAAGAACACCCATTGCTCTTAACCACTGAGCCATCTCTCCAGTTTTATATCCAGCTTTTTATCTGGTGTGATGGTTTGAATAGGAATAGCCCCCATAACTTTACATGTTTGAATGCTTAGTAATTGGGGAGTGGCACTATTTGACAATGATTAGGTGGTATGACCTTGTTGGAGAAGTATGTCACTGGGGATGGGCTTTGAGGTTTCAAAAGCTCAAGGCAGGACCAGTGTCATACACTGCCTGGTGCCTGTGGGTCCAGATGTAGAACTCTCAGGTGTTCTGCAACACCATGTCTATCTGCAGGCTGCCATGATTCCTCCTGGGACAGTAATGGACTTAACCTCTGAAACTGTAAGCCAGCCCCAGTTAAATGCTTTTCTTTATAAGAGTTGCATGATCTTGTGTCTCTTCACAGCAATAGAACATTGACTAAAATATCTGGTTTCTGGGGATCAAACTCAGGTCATCAGACTTGTATGGCAAGTACTTTTATCCACTGAGCCATCTTGTGGCTTAAGAGCCAGTTTTTCCAAAGACTTACTGCTGTTTGCTGGGATGTTTATAATGGGTTAGTTTGACAGCTCCTTTCCCTAGCAAACCTATGCTTCTTCTAGGCTTGAACCACACTACAACAGATAATTCCTATTTTCCACTGCAAATTTCACCAGCTGTCATTGCTAGCAATCCCTTTCATTATCTCCCCCCACCCCCCAATTTGATGCTTGAAAATTGAGCCTAGGATCTTGCACATGCTAGGCATACACTCTACCAATGAGTTATATGCCTCTAGTCCTTTTTGTCTTTTTTTTTCCTGAGTCAAGGTTTCTCTGTATAGCCCTGGCTGTCCTGGAACTCACTCTGTGGACCAGGCTAGCCTCGAACTCAGAAATCAGCCTGCCTATGCTTCCCAAGTGCTGGGATTAAAGGTGTGCGCCACCACCACCCGGCCTTTTTGTCTTTTTCATTCTCCATAAAATACCATTGTGTTTCAAAACTAAGTCAGGGTTTCCAAATATAGTCTTTTAATTCAACCATATGGTACTTTGTTTTGGTTTTGAGCAAAAAGAAGTGAAGCAGATAAACTGGTGTAATATGATCTGGTTACCTGCTCCAGAGCCAGCCCTGGTTACCTGCCCTGCTCCAGAGCCAGCCCTGGTTACCTGCCCTGCTCCAGAGCCAGTTCTGGAAATCTCTGGTGTGTCAGATATTAGCTCTCAAGATGCTAGAGAGTAAGTCCACTGGAGTTATAAAATAGTTTTGCCTGTAGTATTGCTGATGAATATTTCCAAATACAAAGTGAAAAGGTTAAAAACTTTCATACTAGCAAAAGAACATGTTTTGTGACCACTTGGAACCCATGTAAAAGTAGACTTCATCCTGGCTTCCCACATCTTTACCAAAGGGCCTTATTGATTCTCTTAAGGAAAACTGGAACAGAAGTAGAATTGGAGAAGGGGAGGTTCCCCCTACTTGAGACAGAAATAAATGACAGCACAGAGAACCATGAATGCTCATACTTTGCCTGAAATCTCAAGGTTGCCAATTTTTTTTAATAGACCTTGATACTTTGTTTCATGTTTTAAGATCAGAAACAAAACAATTCCACTTCTATATTGCCTTTTTGATCCCAAACCAAGTTCAAACTAGTGTAAAGGAAGATGACCATCAATCCTCATGCCCTTATACAGAGAAACCCTGTCTCGAAAAACCAAAAACAAACAAACAAACAAACAATCCTCATTCCCTGCCATCCAATTGCTGGGATTACAAGCCTGCACCACCTCCTAGTCAAGCAATACTGGACAGGCATTTTATCCACTAAACTGACAACTGTTTGCATTGTTCTGCAACCTTCCCTACCAACCCTCTCCAGGACTTTTGCATCTGTCTTTGCTGAAAGGTGTCTTATAATATCTCATAGTCCCTCTCTAAGCCCACTGGCAAGTGCCTTTCTGTTTGTTGCCTGAACAGATGACTATTCTAGGAATCTCATGAAAGTGAAGTCAGATAGAACCTGATCTTTACGACTGGCTTACTTTCACTGAGCATGATGTCCTACAGATCATCCACATGTCAAATGTGTCAGAATTTTCTCTCTCTCTCTCTCTCTCTCTCTCTCTCTTTTGGTTTTGCGAGACAGGGTTTCTCTGTATAGCCATGGATGTCCTGGAACTCACTTTCTCACTTTGTAGACCAGGCTGGCCTTGAACTCAGAAATCCACCTGCCTCTGCCTCCCGAGTGCTGGGATTAAAGGCGTGCGCCACCACGCCTGGCTTAGAAAGATAATAATTCCATTGTCTTTATATACCCTGTTATTTATCCAGTCATTTTGCTGGTTGTACCTTTTGACTTTTAATAGTTCTGCTATGTATATGTACATATACACATCTATATGAATTGATCTTTTCGGTTTTTATTTGTTTTGTGTAGAAGTGGGGATCAAACCTAGGGCTTTACACATGTAGTCTCCTGGAACTGGAGTTACAGGTGGTTGTGAACCATCATGTGGGATGCTGGGAATCAAACCTGAGTCCTCTGGAAAACCAACTAGTGCTCTTAACTGATGAGCCATCTCTCCATCTTGAGAGTTGTCTTTACTAAAAAGAATTGTTATATTTTTTATTCATACATTTATTTTATTATTTATTTATTTAGTGTGTTTGTGTGCATACATGTAGGGAGTGGGTGCTGCCGCATGGGCCAAAGATGGCGCCCTGGCTCTATGCTAAGCCCCGTGACCTCGCTTGTTTACCTCAGTCTCAATCATGCGCAGTAAAAATAGCACGTGTAACTCATTGGAGAGGTTAGCCAACATCTCGCGATATCATTCTATCAGCCAATCCTGCATGCTGCCTTGAACGTGTGCGTCTATGACTGGGTGGTGTGAGGTGATGTGAGTGAATGGAAGAGGATAAATTGTGGGCAGTCCCAGAGGATGGATGGATGATGATTGATGAGGATGTTTGATGAAGAAGGAGAAAGCTGGGAAAGTTGTGAGAAACCTCCGAATAAAGAAAAGCGGCTGCAGCTGCTCTGAACCTGCTTTTGGAGTTCGTGTCGTTTATTCCCACTCTCTGCTGGTCAGAGATTGGGGCTGCGACACATACACATGAGTACATGTATACCTGAAATGTATGGTGCATGTCAGAAGGCAACCTTTGATAATCAGTTCTCTCCTGCCTTTATGTGGATCTCAGGGATCAAACTCAGTGGTCAGACATGGTGGCAAGTGCCTCTATTCATTTAACCAAGAGTCATTGTGTGTAGATACATGTGTCTGTGTATAGGTATGTGTTACATATGGCTTTTGCTACCCCATGGACCAATTGCTGGGTGGAGGGACTAGGCAGGACGGATGCAGGAGAGGAAGGGAGAGTTCACCATGCTTTGGAGAGAAAAAAGCCAAGCAGCCATGTGAGATCTCAGTTGGAGTGGCCACAGGCCACTTCTATAGGCAAGCAGTTGTGAATGAACTCCAGGAATTGACCACACTACCAGTCCCCACACAAAGAATATTGATTGGATCTGTGGATGAAAAACATAGACACACTCAGTTGTTCAAGTTCAACTTGCCTATTTGGCACAATTGCTAGGTGATACTCATCTCCTGCCTGGAGAATAGTGCCCTTATCAATACTCTTAGCTCTGCACCTCTCCACCTGCCCTCAACTTTAGTTGCTCAGTTACATTTAGTCTCAGCTCAACATTCACAACTGCTCGCCTGTAGAAGTGGCCTATGGCCACTCCACCTGAGATCTCACATGGCTGCCTGGCTTTTCTCTCTCCAAAGCGTGGTGAACTCTCCCTTCCTCTCCTGCATCTGTCTTGCCTGTGGGGACCCAGAAGTCCTGCCTATTCCTTCCACCCAGCAATTGGCCCATAGCTTCTTTACTGATAGATTAAGAACCAATAGGAGAACAGGACCTTCACATCAGAACCACTCCTACAGGTATATACAGGGACCTGCAAAGGCTAGAAACACTGGATTTCCTGGAGCTGGAGTAGAAAGTGGTTATAAACCACACAGCATGGTTTCTGAGAATTGAACTCTGGTTCTCTGGAAGAGCAGTAAGTACCCTTAATACTGAGCCATCCCTTCAGCCCTGCTTTCAATTCTTGAAGTGTCTATGTAGAAATAGAATTGATGAGTCAGAGGTTGTGTATTTTTAAAGAAGCACTGCAAAAGTGCTGGGCATGGTGGCGCATGCCTTTAATCCTTGCACTTGGGAGGCAGAGGCAGGCAGATCTCTGTGAGCTCAAGGCCAACCTGGTCTACAAGAGAGTTCCAGGACAGCCAGAGCCACAAGAGAGAGCCTGTCTTGAAAAACAAAAACAATCAAAAGGCATTTCCAGGCATGACAGTACACACCTTTGATCTCAGCACTCATTAGGAAGCAGAGACAGACAGATCTTTGGGCACTCAAGGCAATTCTGGTCTATGTGGTGAGTTCCCAGATGGCTAGGGCTCTACAGAGAGACAAAAAAACAACATACATATGTTGATGTTTAGTCTGTTGCTATGTATTATAATGTACATTTACCAGCTTTTGTTGTGCAAATCTTGCTCCTTAATTTAAAACTATTGGTTAATAAAGATGCCTATGTCTGGGCAGAAGACAGGTAGGTGGGGTTTTGGTTCCTGGGCTTGGGGTCTGAGGATAGACCCTGAGGAGAGGGAGAAGGATTAGGAAGAAGATGCCAGTGGAAGGGAGAGCAAGGCCATGAAGGTCGTCTAGTTGGAGTATGGGTGATCCAGCTAGAACATGGCAAGTTATATTGTGATGTTATTGACAGAGAAGTCAAATAACTTAGAGGGTAGATATCTGCCCAGCTCTAGTGCTTTTAGGGCTTATATTTATAATTATAAAAGTTTTGTGTCTTTTACTTGGGAATTAAATGATCTAAAGTGGGGTAGAAATCCCCAATTAATGTTTATTACTACACACACACACACACACAGATAGAGAGAGCACTACCTGTTTTTACAGTAATGTCTCTTTGTATATGCCCATTATCAAAGCACACATTTTCCAGTTTCTCCATATCTACCCAGCACTTTTGTGTGTCTTGACACGGTCTCATGTAACCCAAGCTTGCTTCAAACTTGCTACAAAGCAGAACATTGTCTTCAGCTACAGATCTTCCTATTTCTACCTCTCAAGGCCTTGGATTACACAGGCATGTTCCACCATGTCCAGTTTAGTCTGGCTGAAAAAAAAAACAACAACAAAAATAATCAGCACAGTGCCATATGCCTGCATTCGGGTGGTACTGAAGAGTCAAAATAGTGAGTTCAAGACTACATTTGGCTGCATGAAACTGTTAAAAAAAAAAAACCAAACAATAACAACAAAAAAGACTATAGAGTTTTCAAGGTTTTATTTTCTTTTTTAACTTTCTGATTCACCTATCTATGTGCACATATGCATGCCAGAGCACATATGTGGAAGACAAAGGACACCTTTCAAGGCTCAGGTGGATTGTGGGATGTAAGTTGGGTTGTCAGCCCTAGGCAGCAAGTGCCTTCGCCTGCTGAGCCACCTCACCAGCCCCTCAGTCATGTTTTTATAGCGTCTGCTCTGAACACTTTATAGACATTTGCAGTCTGGAGAGTGGCTTGGTGCATGAAGCATTTATCATCTAAGTAAGAGGATCTGAGTCCAGACATTCATCTCTAGCCTATAATCCTAGTGCGTCCTCTGCGAGGTAGGAGGAGACCAGAGAATACCCAGAAGGCTCTAGAACCAGACAGACTTATGAGAACCAGAGTAATATTAGTAATATTAGAATGAACAGAGGATTCTGTGTTTGCTACTTAATTTTCTAACCCAGCAAACATTTCCAATGTAAGAAACAAATACTGTGATAACTCGGTCCTGTATTTGGCTTAACTTTCTGGTTTTATATGGGTTGCTAATCACATCTCCGTGTGGTTGTCATTCACAGGTTGTATGGTTCACCCACTTCAGTCAAATCAATGTTTCTCAGCATGGTCACAGTTGTCTAAGCATCACCAAATCCAGTTCCACTAGGGTGTGTTTGTAAGCTATGTCACTGGAGATACAGTTTGTTAGAGTAGAGGGTAGGCAGGGAAATAGGGGAGAAAACAGATTTTTTTTTTTTTTTTTTTTTTGGTTTTTCAAGACAGGGTTTCTCTGTGCAGCCCTGGCTGTCCTGGAACTCACTTTGTAGACCAGATTGGCCTTGAACTCAGAATTCTGCCTGTCTCTGCCTCCCAAGTGCTGGGATTAAAGGCGTGTGCCACCACCTGATCTTAATGAGCCACAAAATAAGACCATGTGTGGCTCTTTAAGCCCTTACCTTTCTTACTCCCATCTCTAGCCCTTCTCTCTCTCCCTTCCCCCACACCTCTGCTCCAAGTGGCCATGGCCGGCCTCTCTCTACCTTCTCTCCTCCCCCCTGCCTTTCTACAATAAAGTTCTAAAACCATTAAAAAAAAGAAAGAAAGAAAGAAAGAAAGAAAGAAAGAAAGAAAGAAAGAAAGAAAGAACGAACCATGTGTGGTGGTACAAGCCCGTGACCTCAACATTCAGGAGGCTAAAGCAGGTGGGTTGCTTCAGGTATGTGTTAAGTTTGGACTACATAGTAGGTTCCAGGACTGTTGGAGTTACAGAATATGACCTGTCTTGTTCCTGCCCAATCCATAGGAAAAACACAAAACACATCCATAAAAAGTGTAAGGTATCGGGGCACCGTGGTGGAGCACACCTTTAATCCCAGCACTTGGGAGGCAAAGGCAGGTGGATTTCTGAGTTTGAGGCCAGCCTGGTCTACAGAGTGAGTTCCAGGACAGTCAGGACTATACAGAGAAACCCTGTCTTGAAAAACCAAAAAAAAAAAAAAAAAAAAAGTGTAAGGTAGGTGGATTGGTAGCAAGTGCTGCTGCTGCTGCTGCTGCTGCTGCTGCTGCTGCTGCTGCTGCTGCTGCTGCTGCTGGAATAGGAAACACCAGGATAGTAACCACGGTAACACTGCACCAACACCACTGGCTTCCTCACACATGTCTGTGGGTGAGCAACCTGCCAGTGAACTCCTGCAAAAACCAGTTGTTCTGGTTTCCCCAGGGATCAGGGAGGTTTCCCACAGCAACCCTTTCTCCTCACTTAGTACACTTCCTTTCTGTAATAAGGGTGAGATGAAGCGATAGAACTGCAGTGTCATCTGGAGCTAAAATATAGGCAGTACTTCTCCCTGGGTCTTTAGTATGTCAAAGGATTGTGGTTTTAAAATAGCACCTAGGAACCTGGCCAGCTGTGCCCAGCTCTGGCCCAGTATTAGCAGAAATGAGCTCTTAAAAGATGTTGAAGGCCGGGCATGGTGGCGCACGCCTTTAATCCCAGCACTTGGGAGGCAGAGGCATGCGGATTTCTGAGTTCGAGGCCAGCCTGGTCTACAAAGTGAGTTCCAGGACAGCCAGGGCTATACAGAGAAACCCTGTCTCGAAAAAACCAAAAAAAAAAAACAAACAGATGTTGAAGGGCTGGAGAGATGGCTTAGTGGTTAAGAGCACTGACTGCTCTTTCAGAGGTCCTGAGTTCAATTCCCAGCAACCACATGGTGGTTCACAACCATCTGCAATGGGATCTGAAACCCTTTTCTGCTGTGTCTGAAGACAGCTACAGTGTACTCATATAAAATAAAATAAATCTAAAAAAAAAAAGAAAAAGAAAAAGATGTCTAAGTAGCACATCACCACCCTGGAAATAGTGCTGAGCTGGCAATGACTGTCACTGTGTGTGCTGTATCCCTCTGTACATGCACAAGCACTTAACAGAGAGCACAGAAACAGCCTGACAGTCAATTCTTAGTCATCAACATATTGCTGTTCATGTTGTATGCACAAGAGCCTGACTTTTACTCTTCTCATGCTAGGTATAACAGGGGCCCAGACCTTAGCACAACTGACTCCACGATGGAAGTGCCCTTCAGGCCATAAAACTCAGCACAGAGACAGCAGCATCTGCCCAAATGAAAACAAAGACCTAATCCATCAAAGTGGTTCTGGGTAAGTCTGTAAAGGTACTAACTTTGCTTTTTGAGAAACCCACCACCATCAGTCCTGCTACCCTCTTACCTGAGAACAACCTGGAGGTGCTCATCCATGACTGTCACAGATGGAAGATAAAACCAGGAATGTGGGAGTTGCAGTATTAGTTTAACTGAAATTATCTGGGCCCAAGCCAGGTACCTCAGCTCAGAAAGCAGAACAGATCAATCTGATCCAGGCTCTCAGATAGGGAAAAGGGAAGTCCACCACCATACACCATACACGTGGGCAGTCATTGTATTTCTACTTCTGGGCACGTCCATGGTATCATCTATAGAGAAACCAAGATTTTCAATGTTGAGAAAAAGGACATTAGGGAATCTTCTTTTTTCCCCTCTTTCTGGTCAACCCTGCTTGCTCTGGTCTGCCCTGCTTGCTCTGGCCGCCCCGCTCGCTCTGGTCGGCCCCGCTCGCTCCAGTCGGTCCCACTCACTCTGGTTGGCCTGGTTGGCCCCACTTGCTCAGTCCCTGCTCTCTCCAGTCCAAGGATTCATTTATTATTATTCATAAGTACACTATAGCTGACTTCAGACGCACCAGAGGAGGGCATCAGATCTCATTACGGGTGGTTGTAAGCCACCATGTGGTTGCTGGGATTTGAACTCACCACCTTCGGAAGAGCAGTCGGGTGCTCTTACACGCTGAGCCATCTCACCAGCCCGACATTAGGGAATCTTGGTCCTCCTAGATTTGGCTTCCCCCCACAAATTTCTACCCTCCATGGTGGAGGATATAAAAATGATGACTCCCTTGAGGCAAGGGGTAATGGACCACTGACCTGGCTGCCTGACAAATGGCCCTGAGACTAGTTTGGCCTACTGACATCCTGCAAGTTAGCCCAACGTGATGCTGCTAAGACTCCATGGTAAAGAAGAAATGGACAGCTTAACCACAGGCTGATGGAGGACAGCAGAGAGAAAGATCAACTTCCCAGAAACAACTGGCCTGGTAGCTGACCTTCACCAGGCTACTCAGCTAGACTCTACAAAGCTTTCTGAGTTGCTCAGACCAAGGTTTGTGATACCTAGACCAGGCAGCCTAGAGCAGGAGGTCTCAGCCAGATTCCAGGTTTGATCTTTGGTCTTGTTTGTTGGGTTTGTTTTTTTCAACGGTTTCTCTGTGTAGCCCTAGCTGTCCTGAAACTCATTCTGCAGACCAGGCTGGCTTCGAACTCAGAGATTCACCTGCCTCTGCCTCCTGAGTGCTGGAATTAAAGACATGTGCCACCACTGCCCAGCCAGGTGCAAGGTTTGTGCACAAGTAAATTCAAAACAGAGCACCCTCACCCCAGAAGGGGCCTGGATGAGAGAACAATACACCAGCAAACTCTGGGAAAACTGACTTCACTAAGATTGGCCTGCCAGGGGAGGATAAAAGTACATGCTAGTTTTTGTAGATATCTTTTCTGGGTAAGTAGAAATATTCCTCACCTGGACTGAAACTGCTAAAATAGTAGCTTAAAAGCTCCTCCAAAAACTGTTCCCAAATTTGGCCTTCCCCTAGCAATGGAGTCCAAAATGGCCTATCTTTCATAGCCAAAACCTCTCAGTTAATAGTTAAATCTTTATACATGGATTGAAAACTTCATTGTCAAATAAACTTCAGAGTTCTGGAAAAGTAAAAAGAATAAATAGGACATTAAAAGAAATTTTAATAGAACTCTCATTACAGTTCAGGGAAGTATGGATGGACCTTTTTTCTTTGCTTCACTCCCCCTGTATCCCATCTATATGGGATTTAACCCAAGTCTTAAGTCTTAGTTAGGGTCTTACTGCTGTGAACAGACACCATGACCAAGGCAAGTCTTTTTTTTTTTTTTTTTTTTTTTTTTTTTTTTTTTTTTTTTTTTTTTTTTTTTTTTTTTTTTTTTTTTTTTTTTTTTTTTTTTTTTTTTTTTGGTTTTTCGAGATAGGGTTTCTCTGTGCAGCACTAGCTGTCCTGGAACTCACTTTGTAGACCAGGCTGGCCTCGAACTCAGAAATCCGCCTGCCTCTGCCTCCCGAGTGCTGAGACTAAAGGCGTGCACCACCACGCCCGGCTGCCTTTTTTTTCTTTTTAAGAGTTTATTTATTTTATGTATATGAGTACACTTTAGCTGTCTTCAGACACACCAGATGAGGGCATCGGATCCCATTACAGATGGTTGTGAACCACCATTGTGGTTGCTGGGATTTGAACTTAGGACCTCTGGAAGAGCGGTTGGTGTTCTTGACTGCTGAGCCATCTCTTTAGCTCCAAGGCAAGTCTTATAAAGACAACATTTAATTGGGGCTGGCTTACAGGTTCAAAAGTTCAGTCCAATACCATCAAGGCAGGAGCATGACAGTGTCCAGGCAGACATGGTACAGAAAGAGCTGAGAGTTCTACAGCTTCACCTGAAGTCCACTAGGAGAAGATTGGTCCTCATGTGGTTAGGAGGAGGGTCTTATTGCCCACTCCCACCGTGATAAACTTCCTCCAACAAGGCCACATCTCCTAATAGTGCCACTCCCTGGGCCAAGCATATTCAAACCACCACTTTCCCTGTGAGGTTATGTTTGGAATTCTCCACTCCTTCCCAGGCTCAGAGACTAGCAGTTGACAGAACTCTGTAACCATTCCTATTTTCAAATCACCACAGGCCCTCCAGTTCTCTAGACAGGCTATTCATCATACTATCTGAGAAACTCAGCTTATTTAAGTCCATCTGGGACAAGTGGGTAGCCAAGGGGGCACTGGGTCTAGCCTGGAAAGCCTGGACGTGTTGATTCTCTCCACTCCTACTCTATGGCTCCAACACTCCGTGGCTTGCACCGTGGATCCTCCACACCCATGTTAAACAAGTGAAAGCCACAGATGCTGCTGCCAAATGGACTCTCTGCACTATGGACCCATGGAAATTAAGGTTTCATTTCTGTTCTTCTGCCACCTTCTGAGCCTTGTGTTTTGTACTATAGGTCATGGTCCAACCCCCACCACTTTCAGGCCTGGACTAGAAACTGGGGAAGACAGTTACAGGGAAGTTAGTGTGACTACAGACCAGCAACCCATATTTATCTTGACTTTTTCCCATAGATGTCTACTTTTAAGTGTGTAGTTGTACTGGAGAAAGGTTTGTGAAACTGAGGCTTCCTGAAAACATTCTGGCCTTTGGGAAACAGGAAAAACCTGGGGACTTAGACTCTATGCCACAGGAAAGAACCCTAGAGATAAAGTTAATTATCCCCAGCCAGAAGTCAGCCAGGATTGCTGGTTATAATTAGACCCCTGGCCCCTGTACTACCTAGGGATAGGAAGTAACCAGACTGTCAGCCCACTGACTGACAAAACTCAAAGTGATTGGGGCAACCCAGATTAACATAGAGGACCATAGGGGCTGAACCTTTCCATTATTGAATTAAAACAACGATTAGATTCCCTTACAAAATTCCTACAGAATTGGAGAGGGCTTAGTTACTCCTCATAAGATAAAGACAACTATATATGGCTTCAGGAGAAATTTGTTGTTTCTAATCTATGCTAATTGATTAGGAGTAATTTTAAAAATCTTGCCATTGTTGGAAAAAAGCTAAGAGAGAGAGAGAGAGAGAGAGAGAGAGAGAGAACTCAGATAATTAGTACCAGTCTCTCTCTGTGCTCTTGGTCACCTTGACTAACCACTCTGCTATCAGCACTGGATGGGTCCCGAATCTTAAACTATATGGCCAATTATATATCAATTTAATAAATCAATGGTCCTTTGGACCAACTACACCTCTTTAGAGCAGGCTGAGTACACACTATTTGACTCATTCACTGAGACCAGTGACTCCATGATAGAAGTACCATCCAGGCTGTAAAACCAGATTCAGCAGTACCACCTGACAAAATTAAAACAAAGAAATAATTCATTAAAGTCCATAGTTCTGGGAGAGTCTCCAAATGTATTAACCTTCCTTTTTTTTTTTTTTAAAGATGTATTTATTTATTATATGTAAGTACACTGTAGCTGTCTTCAGACACTCCAGAAGAGGGCATCAGATCTCATTACAGATGGTTGTGAGCCACCATGTGGTTTCTGGGATTTGAACTCAGGACCTTTGGAAGAGCAGTCAGTGCTCTAACCCACTGAACCATCTCTCCAGCCCTTAACCTTCCTTTTTAGCTTCTGTAGTTCTGGGGCTGGCTAACTGTTCTTGTTAACCGAGGTATGTAAATACAGAACATGGTTTTTGTGCTTAAAAGCTCACCTTGAGAAAGCACAGGGATATACTGGGATCCCCAAGAGCCATGTGTACCACGGACCAGCTAGTAAACACTTTCTGTTGGCTGAAACCCACATGCTAGCAGTCTTCTCTGGTGGCAGCCTCACAATACGAAGGCTCCTTGAATGTTTTCATAGCTCCATTGTCACCATTCAGCTGGGCCCAGAAATGACTGATAGTGTCAACTATGCCACTGCCTTGCAGGAGTTTCAGCTGTAGCCAGGAGTATTGTTACACCTGTAATTCCAGCACTCATGAGGCCAGGATAGGAGGATAGAAGACACTGTCGCTGTCTTCAGACCCACCAGAAGAGGGCATCAGATCCCATTACAGATGGTTGTGAGCCACCATGTGGTTGCTGGGATTTGAACTCAGGACCTTCAGAGGAGCAGTCAGTGCTCTTTACTGCTAAGCCATCTCTCCATCCCTGAAAGTAGGTTTTGAAAGATCTAAGCCAACAACTTCAGCTGCTTAGCAGCATTGAGTTCCTTGGGGCAAATTTGATGTTTGCTGTCAGGAAATATAACATCTTCATTCTTCTCTGCAAACAATAACTTTAAAACTATAGCTGCCGAGCGTGGTGGCACACGCCTTTGGTCCCAGCACTTGGGAGGCTGAGGCAGGCGGATTTCTGAGTTTGAGGCCAGCCTGATCTACAAAGTGAGTTCCAGGACAGCCAGGGCTATAAAGAGAAACCCTGTCTCGAAAAACAAAAACAAAAACAAAAACAAAAACAAAAACAAAAAAACATAGCCAACAGCAAGTAGCCAATAACCCACCTCGCCTCTTGGGGCGTTAGCATTCATATACCCTGTGAAAAGTCCCCAGAATTCCAAATCCCACTCAAGTGCAGAAACCATCTGCACCTGGCAAAATCATGCCCCTACCAGAGCATGAGGCAAATCATAGTCAGCTGCTGTGGACAATCCGAAGCAGTGCCATCCCACACCTGGGACTAAAACAAAAACATATTCTTATAATATTCCTGTGTTTTTAAAAGAAAGCAAAATGCCCAGATTGTCACTACAGACACTGGCCATGAGACGCCTTCCTGCAGACACAGCAGCTTCCAATCTTCAGTTCAATGCATTCATTGTCTGTGTCCTTCTCGGACCCCATAAGGACAAATCAAAGTGTTCACTGTGCAAAGAGGACAAATCCTGAGGTACAGAGGAGGTGGTTATAGGTCTCGAGAAGTGCCGGGCTCCTCTTAGATCTGAAGGTGGAGAACCTGACAGTGCACGGTGATGCAGAGGAGCATATGGAGGATGGAGTAGACCCCATACCTCCAGGGCTTGAAGTCTCAGAACTGAGTGGCTTGGATGCTTGGAGGGAAAACTACTG
The DNA here is from genome assembly GCA_902729485.2 of Mus minutoides. Taxonomy (NCBI): domain Eukaryota; kingdom Metazoa; phylum Chordata; class Mammalia; order Rodentia; family Muridae; genus Mus; species Mus minutoides. The sequence continues at coordinate 344,743 of LR749620.1, read as the reverse complement.
GAGCAACTATGAGGAGAAAAGCAGGGGAGTTGAAATTAATCCATCTATCCTGCCTGTCGACATCCCCCACAGTCATTATTAAATAGGTGTGCCTTTACTGAAAATGCACTACAGAAAGTCACGATAGCTCAGGGTAAAGTGGGCAGACCCAGACAAGCCTCAAGGGTAATAGGAGGTAAATATGATCAAAATATATATGTGCATGAGAATGTCATAGTGAAAACCATTATTATGTATGATTGATATATACTAATAAAAGTTTAAAATGTCACAGCTAGAGATGGCTCAGAGCACTTTGCAGGTGCTCTTTCTTCTCAGAGCTCCCACCTGACAACATAACCCCAGGAGCTGCCTTGAGGGTTAGCTGAGTCTGCTGGCCTTCTGGGTCCTGACTGAGAAAGGTACAGCTTTCCCTTTTTCTTTCCTTCTGCCTCTCTCTATTAGATGCTTGCCAGAGCCTATGTATGCTTTTGCCAATACTTTCAGCTTCCTTCCTCCCTTCCTCTAAAGTTCCCCACCTACCTTGTGGTGTTTGTCCACATGTGGCTGACCTCTATGCTGGCCTGCTCAACTGGCTTGGCTTTTTTCTTTTCTGTCTTTGCAAAGTTGCTGACCTTTACAGCTTGCCTATCCTGGTATATCTCTCTAGCCCCCTCTCTTTCTTTCTTAATTTTTTTTCCTCGTTCCGGTCAACCCTGCTCGTTCTGGTCTTGCCCCCCCCTCACTCCAGTTGGCCCGTTCCCTCCAGCTGACCCCGCCCCCAGCCCTCTTTCTTAATTTTAATAAAAAAACTTTTAAGTTTGGTGCTGGTAAAATGGCTCAATAGTTAAGAGCACTTACTGCTCTTATAGAGGACCTAAGTTCAAGCCCCATATCAGGCAGCGCACAATGGGATCCAATGTCTCTGTTTTCTACAGGAACCTCAACCACATGCACAGACCCACAGGAACACACGTACATGTGTACAGTTTTTAAATGTTTTAGAGTTATTTTATTTTTTGTGCATAGATATGAACAGGTATGTCTGGGAAAGGTTTTTTTCTTTCTTGTTCTTCCCTCCCTCTCTTTCTTTCTTCCTTCTCTCTGACGGGGGTCTCTCTATGTAGCTCAAGCTGGCCCCAATCTCAAGATCCCCTGGTTTAAGTCTCTTCTACATAATGATAATTTATCATAATTTCAGAAAATGTAGCTTTCCAATCTGGGTCCCAAAGAATGGCTCCCTGTAGGGGTGTATGTGTGTCTGTGTGCGTGTGTGCATGCGTGTGTGTGTGTGTGTGTGTGTGTGACAACTTTCAGGAGTTGGTTCTCTCCTTATAGCACCTTAATTCTGGGGACTGAGCTGTAGTCATCTGGCCTGGCAGCAAGTGCCTTAACTGCTGAGTCATCTTGCCAGCCCTATACTGTATTCCCCCCCAACCCCCACACCAAAAGGAGAAGAGTTGGGTGGAGAGGAAGCCAGCATGTGCACTGATATCAGGTTCAACAAGCACAATGAGTTGTCTGGGCCTAAGGGGTAAGGAACTTGAAGTCACTCAGCAATGGACTCTGTACTGGGCTGGGCTAGGCTCCTGTCACTGTTTTCAAAAGCCTACAGTCAATGAAAACTAAGTGCTTGAGTGTCAAATACAATTACAAAATAAGGCAAGTAAATAAATAAGATAACAAAATCATAAATAAAACAAAAAATAAAATAAAACCCCAAAGTCAGGTTGGAACTATAGCTCAGCTACAGAGCCCTTGCAGAACATTCAGGAGGCCATAGGTGTGACCACTAGCACTACAAAATCAGCAGAAAAACTAAACCCAAGAACACCACCAACAAAGCTCTGTGGGGCAGGAGAGAGGTCAAAGGTGGAGACTGTGTGCTGCTCTTCCAGAGGACCTGAGCTCAGTTCTCAGCACTCTGTGATGCCAGCTCTCCAGAGATCTGACACCCTTGGGCACCACACTCACATACCCTCCTAATACACACACTGAAAATGACATAAATCATACAAAAATTGAAAAGAATGTTTTTTGCCCTTCCAGGGGACCAGAGTTCAGGTGCTTATACCCACATCTGGTGATACACAACCCCCTCTAACTCTAATTCTGGGGGATCCTATGTTCTCTTTGGACTTCTTGGGCACCTGTTACATGTATGTGCATGTACAAACTTGTGTGTGTGTGTGTGAGAGAGAGACAAGATAACACAAGGAGAGGTCTGGCTTCTGCCCTTTTCATTTTCATTACTTTTTCTTGTTTTTCTTTTCTTCATCTAGTGTTGAGGACTGAACCCAAAGACTGCATATACTAGCAAATGTTCTGCTGCTAAGCAACAGCCAGGCCCTCTTTTCCTGTCAGTTTTAGGGCAGGATCTCTAACTTGTTGAGGCTGAAGCTGAGCACCTCCTGTCCCCAGGCACTGGGGCTATAGTCCTGTGCCATCAGACTCAGATTGTCCTATTCTCAGATTAGACAGCTATACCTGCTTCATAAATCCCAAACAAATGGATCAGGAATCTAAATTGGTTGAATTTTTTGTTTTATTTTAATAATGATGTTGATAATATCATTACTATCATACTACATAGTCACTATGTAGCTTTGGGTAGTCTCAGACTTGATATGTAGACCAGGCTGGTCTTAAACTTGTATAGATCCACCTGCCTCTACCTCCTGAGTGCTAGGATTGAAGGCCTATGCTACACTGTGCCTGGCTGTCTTTTTATTTTTAAGTGTATAGCATTTAATTAGTTAAACCTCTTTGGCTCCTGGCTCACTGCACCCTCCCAAGAGCTCTCTGGATTCAGACACACACACACACACACACACACACACACACACACACACACACATGCTAGCAAACACTCCCCCCTCTGGTATTCCTGAATTAACATCTTTTAAAAATCTATATTTCAGCCGGGCACTGATCACACACGCCTTTAATCCCAGCACTTGGGAGGCAGAGACCTTGAGTTCAAGGCCAGCCTGGTCTACAGAGTGAGTTCTAGGACAGCCAGGGCTACACAGAGAAACCCTGTCTTGGAAAAAAAAAATCTATATTTCATCTCTGCTACCCCAGACCCAATAGGAGGAGTGGCCACTATGGCCACTTTCCTGGATTCTTACAGCTGGCTTTAGGTCTGTTCTCTTTTCTTCCCTGTCATGGTGATTCTCCTCTCTCCCTTGGTCCCTTGCCTGTGCAATCTAAAGGTCTCACGCTACCATCTCCCAGCCCAGCCATTGGCTTTATAGCAATTTTTTTTTTAAAAAAGATGTATTTATTTATTTTTTAAATTTTATTTAACACTGTAGTTGTATTGATGGTTATGAGCCACCATGTGGTTGCTGGGATTTGAACTTAGGAATTTTGGAACAGCAGTCAGTGCTCTTAACCACTGAGGCATCTCTCCAGCCCCGTGTTAATTCTTTATTACCAATCAAAGCTGCCTGGAGGCAGGGACCCTCAGGTCTGGAAGAGTGGCTTTTGGAAACCAAAATGAGACAAAGCATTAGAACCAATTCCCAACAAAGTGCTCTACCAAGACATACATTCCCAGCCTGAAAATTTGTCTTTTAACATCAATTAGAACACAAAACACTCATCTAGAAGATGGAGTGCGTTAAAGTGTTCCCCACAACCTGCTACATTGTAGCATTACACCTGTGGAAAGTGCAGGTCTTCTCCAACTTTCTTGCTACCAGTTCCTATCAACAGGCAAATTGCCCTAGGAATTTATGAATAATACCAAATCTGGGTCAGGAACCTGCTGGTGGGAAAGCCAGAGTTCTGCTTATTTGTGTTGTTATTGTTAATTTAGGTTTTGGTACTGAGGATGGAACAGAGGGCTTCACACACATACTAGGCAAATGCTAAAAATTCGCAGCCCAGAACTTTTTTTTTTTTTTTTTTGGTTTTTCGAGACAGGGTTTCTCTGTATAGCCCTGGCTGTCCTGGAACTCACTCTGTAGACCAGGCTGGCCTCGAACTCAGAAATCCGCCTGCCTCTGCCTCCCGAGTGCTGGGATTAAAGGCGTGAGCCACCACGCCCGGCCAGAACTTTTCAAAAAAGCATTGTAAGACATTCCTGGCATCCTCCCTGTCTGCCCCTTCACAACACTTGGGGAAACCATATCCCAGAATGCCAGCTTTCGACTTGAAAGATGCTCATCCAGATCTCCAAAGCAGTTAGGGATCACAGACAAGGGAACACACGAGGAGAGAGCAATACCATCAGAACAGCCGTGAGGATTGCCCTCATCAGTTGAGCCTTTCCTCTGCAGATTGTGTTCCAGTTCTAACAGCTGTTCTTGCAGCTCAGTATCTGGCTTCTGTTAGTGATCCATGATGCCTTTTAAATGCATGTTTCTAAGCCAGGGAGGTGTCCTAGAAACTTCTGCAGCGATGAAATGCGACAGATGTGCCAGTAGCCACATGGACTGTTCTTGAAATGTGGCTGGAGACACTGAGAAAACGAATATTTATTTAAATGAATTTAATTTATTTAAATGAATTTAATTTATTTAGATTGTTATTTAGATTGTGGTTGCCAGTGTGACTGGGGGTTCTAGCAAACGAGATGAGCAAAATAGGAAAGGCTCCTTGGATTGAGGCAACTGGAGGGAACTGCAAGCAGATGTGGTTACCCCTCCCCCTTCTCCTGAAACACAGGGTTCTACTTATGGGCTGGGAAATCCTGCATTATTCAAATGGTTAGTCCTTGTGTCTCTGTCCCTAACCAATGCTTGTCATTTTTCTTTGGGGGAGAATGGTTCCAGTCTATTCAGAAGCAAGCAGGACTAATTGAATTCAGAGTATTATGAAGAAGAAAAAAAAAAAGGAACAGGAAGGTTGAAGGAAACTTGGAGTGAATGAGGGAGTAGATACAATCAATGTACATTGTATAAATGTACGAAATTGTTAAAGTAGGATAGAATGTTAAGGATGTAGCTAACTTGATAAAGTGCTTTCCATTCAGGCATTAAATTCAGTTCCTGGAACTCTCATAAAAAATGGTCTTGGTGTAACTCTAGAGCTAGAGAGGGAAAAAAACCCAGAGGATCCCAGCAGCTGGATTGCCTGAGAGACCTTGCCTCAAATAAATAAGGTAGAGAATGATATATAAAAGAAACCTGACCTTGACCTCAGGCCTCCACATACATGCTTGTGAGTGTATACACACACACACACACACACACACACACACACACATGCAGAAAGAGAGAGAGAGGGGGAGAGAGAGAGAGAGAGAGAGAGAGAGAGTGAGAGTAGTTAAAATGGACTTGGACATATAGATCAGCAGAGTGCTTGCATGATGTTTATGAAGCCCTGGGTTTCATCTCCATTACTGCATAAATAGGGTGTTGTGCCTGTTATCTCGGCCCTGGGGAGGAGACAGGAGGGTCATAAGTTCAAGGTCAGCCTGGACTACTTGAAACATCTAAAAAAATGTTTAAAAAGTAGTTAAATTGGCAAATTATGTGTTATATATTTTATCAGCATGCATTTTTTTCCTCGTTCTGGTCAACCCTGCTCGCTCTGGTCAGCCCCGCTCGCTCCGGTTGGCCCCGCTCGCTAGGTCCAAGGATTCGTTTATTATTATTATTTTTAAGTATGCTGTAGCTGACTTCAGACCCACCAGAGGAGGGCATCAGATCTCGTTAAGGGTGGTAGTAAGCCACCATGTGGTTGCTGGGATTTGAACTCATCACCTTCGGAAGAGCAGTCGGGTGCTCTTACTAGCTGAGCCATCTCGCCAGCCCCAGCATGCTTTTTTTTAAAGTCAGGAAGATTTAATACTATGACCAAACTTTTTAAGGCAGTCCCTGCTCCTTAAGGAAAAGTCCTGAGAATAAGTCATAAGGAGAAAAATAGCTGCCAAGAATTCTTGACTGGAGGAAGGGAAGCCATGTGGGAGGATGGAGGAATTACTAGTAAATTTTTCTGGCCTGGTGCTTCAAGGCTGATGGAGACCTGGCTCTGTCTGGTAGATAGTATTGGCTTCTAGATTTTCAGGTTTTGTTTTGTTTTTGAGGAAGGACCTCGCTATGTGGTCCAAGTTGGCTTGAACCCATAGCAGTTCTTTGACAGTGAGAAATTCTAGACATAAACTATGTTCCAGAGACTGATTGATCTGAACGAGACAAAGAGGGGTTAGGATGTTACAGGTCAAGGGGATAATTTCCTTATTTTGGGCTAGCCTTAGACCCCTGCATAGCTTTAGACTCTTTGCCTACCTCTGTATCAGAATATCCTGTAACTGGTAGACACACCCTTTGGAATATATTAATTTAGCAGATCTCTAGCTTCCACTCACCTAGAAGGTAAGAATGTCATCAGATAACATCTGAAACCTAGAGGAAAACTTCCCCATCTTGCTGTAACCTCCTTTCTTGTGTACCTACCAATGTATTTGTAATGTATCTTGATTTGTGGCTTTCTTTATTCTGTCACTATGAAAACACCATAGACTGCTTCCACATGAGACCATGGAATTTGGGGTACCAAAATCTGTGTTCCCAGGCCATAGTTACTCAAGTTTGGATCTAGAACAAACTCTTATTCTCTTTGAGGTGGGAACTGATTTTTATTTGCTTGCTTTTTTTTTTTTTTTCTGGTTGATACCTCCCAGCCTCCCACCACATCCCACCTTGAAAATAGCATTGTGCCCTGAAGATGTGTCTCAGTTGGCAGAGTGCTTGCCTGGGAGGCACAAAGCCCTGGTTTCAATCCCTAGCACCACAGACACTGGGTATGGTGTCAAATGTCTGTTACTCCAGCAGTTGGGGAGTAAAGACAGATTATTAATCAAGGTCATCATCCAATATTCAGTGAGTTTAAGGCTAGCCTGAGCTACATGTTACCAAAGAAAAGAAGAAAGGAAGTAGCATGTTTTGGAGCTGACATGTCTTGTTAACTACTTAGATAAATAATGTGGACCTGGAATCCAGCACAGTTACATCTTATGAGTTAATCATCTTATAAATACTTTGAATGAGCCCTCTTTCCCTCTCCTCCTTCCTTCCTCCTTCTTATTTTGAGATAGGATTTCACTAAGGAGTCCTTGCTGGGCTGGAATTCTTTATGTTGACCAGACTAGCTTCAAACTCAGAGATCTGCCTGCCTCTGCCTCCAAGCGCTGGGATGAGGAGCATGCACTTCCATGCCTGTCTTTGTTTTTGTTTT